>VYZS01021443.1:0-19627 GCA_013400695.1 Neodrepanis coruscans
AGTATAAGTTGTGTGAGTGAAGAGTTCAGCTTCCTGTTATTGTGACTAAAAAACAAAATCAGCTAAGATGAAACTAGAATGAACTTTGTATCCTAAATAAGGTGTTCTCATTTAATGCTGTCCACTTGCAAATGATTATTTGAGATGCTCCGTGAAACAACTTCCCTGAAAAGAGCTGGGAAGGGAGGAAGAGTAGGTGCTGTGCTGGGGGAACAAGGTGCAAGCGCTGAGGAGGAATTCCTGAGGGACCTGCGGAGGAGGCAGGTGTGGTGAGTTCCCTCAAGTGGCGGCATGTTCCATCCCAGGAGATGCTCCCGGGAGGTTCCCACAGGGGGTGCTGTTAGGCGTGAGCGCTTCTCGCCGAGTTTTGTCCCCTGGCGGAGCCCGTCGGAAAGGGGGCGGTCCAAGATGGCGGCGCCCATGTGTGCGCTCACGTGTGGCAGTGGCGGCGGATCCGGGCAGCCATGTCGGGCCGGCAGGGCAACAAACTGCCCAGCAACCTGCCCCAGCTGCAGAACCTCATCAAGAGGGACCCCACCTCCTACACCGAGGAGGTACGGAGCGGGGGAGTGGGTCTGGCGCGGCCGGGGTGGGCGGTGGTGAGACGGGGAAGGGGGATGATGGAGTGACCGGGTATTGCTGGCCCCGCTCACCCGCCGGTCCCGCTGTGTGTGCGCAGTTCCTGCAGCAGTACCGCCACTACCAGTCCCATGTGGAAATCTTCACCTTCCAGCCGGACAAGCCCAGTAAGGATCTGGCCGAGCTGGTGATGTTCCTGGCGCAGGTAAGGCTCGCACCCCGCGGCTTCGGTACGGGCTCCGGGGTATGTCACTGGTCCTGTACCGACACTTGTGATGATGCTGCTGGGTGTTTCCACCTTCCCCGCTCTGCAGGTTGCCCAGTGCTACCCCGAGCACATGGCCAACTTCCCGCAGCAGCTGAAGGAGCTGCTCTCGTACCACCACACGGTGCTGGACCCCGACCTGCGCATGGTGAGACCTGTCCCGGTTGCAACACACACACCCCTGGGGGGAGCTGAAGGTTTGCTCTTCAGTCGAGACGAAATCTGACACTTGGTTTCCCTTACAGACGTTCTGTAAGGCTTTGATCCTGCTCAGAAACAAGAATCTCATCAACCCCACGAGTCTGCTGGAGCTGTTCTTCCAGCTGCTGCGCTGTCACGACAAGCTGCTGCGTAAGGTGAGCTGTGCTTGTTGTCCTGGTGATTTTCAGTGGGTTTGGACCAGCTGGCCAAAAGCAGTGCCACAGCAGGCAGCTGTTCTTTGCCAGGCAATGAAATAAGTGTCAGGTAGCTTTAATTTTCTAGTCCTGTGCTTGTAATGGAGCACCTTGGGTGTGTCTGCATGTCAAAGCCATGTTATGTTGATTGCTGGTGGGGCAGACCTTACTGAGTGCTGGGTGACAGCTGCTGAGGAAAATAATTCAAACCAAACCAGCTGCTGCTGAAAGCTGTTCTGGGTTTCTACTGCTGTCCAAGTGAGAACAGGTTGTGCCCCCAGAATTCCTGTCCTGGCTGCTGGAACAGGCTTGAAGGAGGCAGGGGTGGGATTTCATTAAGCAATAGTTAATTCTGTGGATTGTCCTGCCTCACTGTGCTGGAACTGGAGTGCACTGTCTAAATACATGAATGAAGCTTGTGTGACTTCATGCTGTTGTTTTAAGTTGCTGTTGTTGCAGTTTGTGGGAGGGATGTTTTCACTGATGGTCAGCTGGGTCTCATTTCAGTACTGAAAGACTTGAGGGTGTGGTGAAGTGTCTGCTCTTGGCACGACCTGGGTGTTACTCACTGTTCCCTCTCCTTTTCCAGACCTTGTACACTCACATTGTGACAGACATCAAGAATGTCAATGCTAAGCACAAAAACAATAAAGTGAACACAGTAAGTGTTTTGGCTTTCACATGTACTTGGATTTGACCTCCTGTTGTTGTGAAACAGCCTTAATAAAGTGTTTCCAATGGGTTTTTTAGGCACTACAGAACTTCATGTATACCATGCTGAGAGACAGCAATCCCACTGCTGCCAAGATATCCTTGGATGTCATGATAGAGCTTTACAGAAGGAATATCTGGTGAGTCTGACAAGCTTGAGGGATTCTAGGGGCATCATCACCTTGTGGCACGTAGTCCAAAACAATGTAGGGGAGAGGAACTTAAATTGATTTATGTTGTGGCCCAGTGGGGCTCTGTCTTGTGCCCAGGAATTCAGCAGAGAAGAGAGGTTATGTTGTGTGAAATGAGTCTTCTGATAATTGTGAAATGGTAGGACTTGAAGTAAAAGGTGCTGCTTTGTTTTTTTTTCCAGGAATGATGCCAAAACAGTCAATGTCATCACAACTGCCTGCTTTTCCAAAGTGACCAAGGTAAGAGCAGAATTTACTTGATTAACTGGGTATTACCTCAGCTACCTTTTATCTCTGGATGCTGCTTAATATGGTGAATAAATATTGCCGATTTGTCTTGTGGCTGTTAAATTTTCTGAATATCACTTGTGGGAGGAGGCAGATGTTGGCTCTTGAGTACAGAGGAGTAGAACTGGCAGCTTATCCTGCAACAAAACAACAAATGTAGGCTGGTGTGGGGAAGGTGGATGCTATTCACAAGAGATAGTCAGGGTAGCACCTCCTTGCAATGAGCACTGTGAGGCTTTAGCTAATTATGAGGAGAGGAGTTGTCCTGCCTGGGGCCTGATTGCATCTTTAGGTCTTGTGTGTTGGTTCAGTTTTTCTGATCATACACATGCTGCGGAAAAACTGAGTCTTTGCACAGCATAAGATCTGGGTATAGGGAGGTTGTCCTGTCCCACAGAAACCCCCTCTGCTTTGCAGGTGTTGGTTGCTGGTTTGAAGTTCTTCCTTGGCAAAGATGAAGATGAGAAACAAGACAGTGACTCTGAGTCTGAGGTGGGTGTTGTGATCTGATCTTGCCCTCTGGGTTCTTCAAACACTGAACAGGTCTGTCATTCTAGTGATGCTGCCTGTTTATTTGCTGCTTGGTTTCCCCACCTGGTTTTCTCCATATGTTTCCCTATTTCACACCAAGCTCAGTGTCTGACAGCTGGCCCCAAGTGATGGTAAGGTAACTTTGCTGTCTGCTGCAAGACAAGTGCCAAGAGGTCCTTTGTTTCTCTGTTTAAACCCTGGTCTCTGTGTAATGACTTTCAGGAAGGCAGGAGAGTTTTCAAATACATCCTGAAAAATACTGGTAGTTTGTTTCTGATTGCTCCTGGAATCCTGGCATCACCTGAGTCTTGTTTCCCTTGTTTCCCAAGGATGACACCCCCACAGCCAGAGACCTGATGGTGCGCTATGCCACCAACAAGAAAAACACCAAGCGCAAGAAGAAACTGGAGAAAGCCATGAAGGTCCTCAAGGTGAGGACAGGGGAGTCTGACTTTCTGGTGTTTTACCCCAATCCTTGAAGTGTAAGAGGCTTGTTGTTTGCCCTGCTGGTTTAGGTACAGGTGGCAGAAACCCCTGTGCTGTTGGAAAGAGGGATAGTTTTGGAAGTGTCTTTTTCAAGAGGCAGCTTTTGGCAGCAGCCTTGAAACTGAAGCATTTTACTAGTGGAAAGAGAAAAAAGAAACAAAGTGTCTGACTTTTTTTGCCCTGCAGAAACAAAAAAAGAAAAGCAAGCCAGAGGTGTTCAACTTCTCTGCCATTCACTTGATTCATGATCCCCAAGGTGAGCATGTGCTGTTTCCTTATGGCAAGTTATGTGTTAGTCCCAGACACTGATTCTTGGACACAGCTCTGCCAGGAGAATGGGAGTTATGAGTAGGTGCAGATGTGATGCTTGGAGTGTCCAATCTGTCAGGTTTCACTGCACTTAAAGGATGAGTCTTGTTGTGCCTTTTTTTAGGGGAGCACACAGGTAGTGAGACAAGGAAGGAGAAATATGTCCTTCAGGTCCTTCCAGATCAGGACATGGCTCTCTGCTTCTCGCATGTGTGTGAAGGCCATAATTTGGTGAATGACTTTATCTACTAGAGCTTCTTTGCTTTACTTCCCTCTCAACTATATTGCTATTGTTAGCCCTGACACTTGTCTAACAGTGCTTGAATTGGTCTTGATCTGATGTTGTAAGCCTCTGGGAATTGTGTTTCTAAATGGACCTAATGTTTAGCTAAAAAAAATCCAGCTTTAAATCCTGTGCTTAAGATGCTGGGCAGTGCCAGCTAGTTTTCCTTTGCTGAACCTGTGCACACTGAGACCTGGGAGAAGAATAAGAATTCACCGGGAGAGGTGCCTTGGCCACCTTATTTCTTCTCTGCAAGTGTACTTGGGTTTGAAGTAACCAAAGTCAGCTGACTGCCTTTTATCCTAGTTCTGGTTTAGTTCTGTTTTGTGCTTTTTTTTTGTCTACTACAAATCTCATTCCTTATTCTAGACTTTGCTGAGAAACTCCTGAAGCAGCTGGAGAACTGCAAGGAGCGATTTGAAGTGAAGATGATGCTCATGGATCTGATATCTAGGCTGGTTGGAATACATGAGGTATGTACTTGGATCATTTTATGATAGGAAATACTTGCATTGGGTTAAGTCAAGAGTAATCCAGCTCAAGTTTGAGGATAAAAGGTTTGCAGTGGAAAGAAATGGGTACAAGGAGTCTGCAGCTATATTTTAGTAGAAGTCACTTATTTCCACACACCTAACTCCACACAGGCAGTAACATGCTGTAAAATCTGAGCCATTTGCACAGCACCCTACACAATGAGAGTTCAATTATGTATCAGCTTAGGAATGTGGTAAGTTCAAAGACAAGAAGATAATGGTAATGTTTCTCTTGCAGCTTTTTCTTTTCAACTTCTACCCATTTGTTCAGAGATTCCTACAGCCCCACCAGAGGGGTGAGTACTGCTCTAGGTGCCACTGCTGGCCCATCACAGTTCATGCAAGTGGTGCTGTGAATGGACAGGCAGCAGTGGCCTGGGGGAGGGAAGTAAGAGTGGGAGTAGTGTGGAAGAAGGAAGTTTGACTCCAGTTGTGGAGCACTTTTGCCTTGGGTGGCTGTGGAGGGCCTGTACTGCTGTGGGTGGAAGCCAGAGTTGTTCCCCATGTTTGGTGGGAGAGAAGTAGTTGTCCCCAAAAGCTTTGGACTGAGCAGCTTGTTGATTTGTTGAGATGTGTTTATTGGCTGGAGGAAGCTGCATCAGGACACTTGGGCATCTTTTTCCCCATTTCTCTTCCAGAAGTGACAAAGATCCTTCTGTTTGCTGCACAGGCTTCACATCAGCTGGTACCACCTGAGGTCAGTGTTCCACCTGTGTTTGCTGTTAAATGGGCAACAGGCCAGCACAGAAATAGAACTGAATGCATTTGTGGAGGGAGGGAAAGGGAATCTGGGCAGACTGTTCGGGAAAACTAATGGTCATTTTGGCTATTTTTCCAAGTTCTAAGGGGATTGTTGTGTCAAGGGGGGAGAAAAGGCAACACTTCTCTGCAAGGGAATGTGTTTAGGGAATACTTATGGGGCTGTATTGACATGTCCTGCACTTTCCCTGTCTGATGTCCAAGCGTTCTAAGTTTTTACCAAGTATTTTTTATTTTTAGATTATCCAATCAGTGCTGATGACCATTGCCAACAACTTTGTGACTGACAAGAATTCGGGGGAGGTCATGACTGTAGGGTGAGTACAGATTCATATAAGAACTGCTCAACTTCAAATGTGGTAAAATATTTTAACCACTTAAACTTATTCCTGTTGCTTTTACTGTTCAAGTGAAAACAAATTACGATAGTATGTTAGCTGGAACTTAGTGGCTTTGTTGGAAGTCCTCTATGATGATTTTTTCCTTTTACACCACACCAAATGCTGTATAAATGCAGTATAAGGTTCAGGTTTCAGATACTTGTCTATGAATGAGACTAAGTGTAGTCTTTTGAAAATAATGAGTTTTCCTTTTTTTAGGATTAATGCAATAAAAGAAATCACTGCAAGATGTCCCTTAGCCATGACTGAAGATCTGCTCCAAGACCTCATTCAGTACAAGACCCATAAAAATAAAAGTAAATATTATATTGATATAACTTGAATATATTTTCTCCTCTATTATGTAGTCCTCTGTTAGAGCCTTCATCGTAGTGCTGTCTTAAATGGCTTTTATGGGCTAACACTTTGAATATTGGGGTTATACACTCCAAAGAGAGCAATGTATTCATGGGTGATAAAACAGTCAAGGGTGTCTTGACTGCAGGGGAAATAATTGACCAAAATAGAGCAAGGAAGTGGATTTTTTGATAAGAGGAATCCCTGAGGAAGTGCTGTGTTCTGCACCAGCAAAAGTAAGGGGAGCTATAACTTGAGAGGGGCATAAGCAGGTTTTAAGTACTGATGATCTTGGAGGGCTTTTGGTTTGCTCAGAATTCTGCTTTTTTGCACTTGTTCCTGACTCTCACTTAATCTGTAGATGTGATGATGTCTGCAAGAACTCTGATACACCTGTTCCGCTCCCTGAATCCAGAGATGCTGCAGAAGAAGTTCAGGGTAAGTCTGATGTGCACTGCATTCACTGTGAACCAATATGCCCAAAAATCATGAACTGGTTTCAGGAGCCTCTTGTGAAAGAGGTGGGATAATGCCTGTGTTCCCCTGCCTGCTACTTTTGGACAGGGTGTGCTGCTATTTCCCTGTTTGAGTTCAGATCAATAACTCAGGGAAACTTTATGCTCCAGAAGTTCAACTCTTTCCTGGAGTTCTTTTGACATGAGTGATTCAAGATCTTTGCTTAATGGATCATGAAGAATTTATCTTCTACCCACATCCTCCTGTTGCCCCAGATACTTTCATGGATTTGTGGGCATTAAAACAGAAGCCTGCTCCATGTCTCTTGTTAATGTACAGGGTAAGCCCACTGAGGCCTCTGTGGAAGCCAGGATCCATGAATATGGTGAACTGGATGCCAAAGATTACATTCCAGGAGCAGAAGTACTGGAGGTTGAGGATCAAAAGGAAAAGGGAGGAACTCAAGAGGAAGGTGGGTCTTTTTTATCACAAACTATTTTTTGGGGATCAGTAGCACTAAGATTTTATGTGGACATAACACTTCAGGTTTATGTGCTTGATTCACTGCTGTGCTGTGTAACTTGCAATTGTCTGTCCTTGGAGTGCAGTTTATTCAGTGGTGTCTGTTACTTATTTACTTACATTAATTATTTCTAATTCAATTAAGATGAGTCTTTTTAATGGATCTGTTCTTCTTCCCTGAGCAGATGGCTGGGAAAGTGCTAGTCTGAGTGAGGAAGACAATGAAGATGGAGAATGGATTGATGTGCATCACTCCTCAGATGAGGAGCAGCAACAAGTAGTGAGTTTCAAGTCCCTTCCTTGCCAAATATGAATGAGCCTTGTTATTCAGACTAAATTCTTGTTCTTCACCTTGACATAGCTGCTCATAATATAGCTGCTATAGTTGGGTTGAGAGTAACCTGTGCATAATGAGATGGCAGTGCTGTGTAGCACCTCTGCTGGAAGTACATGTCACTAGGGTGAGGGGAGAAGGGGGTTTGTGGCTCAGGGCTTGATTCTTTCAGAGCTGAGACATTTCTGAGTGCTTTTACTCCAAAGTAGGGTATGCATGTACTTTACTCCAACACTACATGTTGGAGATAAGACTAAGAAAACCCTAACAGCTGGTGGTAGTACTTCACAAAAATACTGCCTCTAAGTTGTGAGAATTTGAAAGGAAAGGATCAGGGGTTGTGGTGCAGGAAGTGGTTTGCAAAGCTCTTTTCTGTTCTGCTTCTATCTCTTCCAAAGGCAGAGAAGGTGAAAAGCATGCCCATAGAGGAGCGGAAAGCCAAAGCTGCAGCTGTCAGTACCAGCAGGCTACTGACTCAAGAAGACTTCCAGAAAATACGTCTTGCCCAGCTTTCCAAAGAACTCAATGCTGCACCTGGCAAAGCTGCAAAGAGGAAATACATTGAAATAGATGATGAAGAGGAGGAGGGCAGGTGGGATATGGATTGAGTGCTTTTTTTAGCTGTTATCTGGTCATAGAGCTTGAGTGCAGCAGGGTACAGAGCTCTGCTGTTGATCAATATTCCCTGGAGAGAGGTAGCAAAACAGCCGCAGCCTAAATAGATTCTGATGTAGGGGTTGGTTTATACCTGGGAGAAAAGATATGAGGGTCTTGAGCCTGTTTGGTTTGCTCAGAGCAAGGGGCATGTGGGGATTTTTTTGTAGTAATAGTTACATGACTATATCTCCAGGGGTTTTTAAACTTTGTGAGAAAAGCAGGACTGGAAAAACAAAAATGAGATGCTTTTGTAAGGGATGTTCTAAGCACGAGGAATAGCCTGGAAGGGAACAAGAAGCTTGTGCCTGAGTGTATGGTAAATCAGAGTGTAAGAGATTGGTGAGAGACCAAGGATAGAGACTGCACCTTGTTTTTTTCCTTATTGATTAAGTTGTGTGGTGACTTTTTGCTGGATTTCTGTGTAGGGGGGAGCTGCTTTCACTCCGAGATATTGAACATCTGCATAAGAAGCCTAAGTCAGACAAGGAGACCAGGCTGGCAACTGCAATGGTGAGGAACTGGGATGTTTCATGTCCTCTCTCAGTGGATTTGGGGTCATGTTTACTTTCTGTAGAAGGAGGAAGTGTGTAAGATGAGTGCCCAGCTGCCATCTGGGTTGTGACAAATCACTTTTTTGCTTTTGCAAAATCTTGGCTCAAATTAAGAGCCTCTTGCTGGTCACAGGTGACTATGAAAACCAACAGTTTTCACTGTGACTAAAGAAATACAGCTGGCAGGGGAGAATGCAGGCATGGACACAGTCATCCTAAATCAAGGTTTATTGTTACTGACCCAGAACCTGTTAGCATCAGGCAGCTGATGCTGACTGTAAGGGAAGGAAAATCAACCCCTGTTATTCTACTGCCTTCTCTATTCTAGGCTGGAAAAACAGACAGAAAAGAATTTGTGAAAAAGAAAACAAGAATTAACCCATTTGCCAGCTCTTCCAACAAAGAAAAGCAAAAGAACAAGAACTTCATGATGATGAGATACAGCCACAATGTCAGGACCAAGAACAAGCGTTCCTTCAGGGAGAAACAGGTGACTGGTTTAATGCTGGAAAGGGGTGGGGCAGTGTCAGGTGAAATCCAAAATGCAGGTGTAGTGCTGTCTAACTCATGTCCCAAGGTGTTGCTCTTGAATTGGATGGTGTAATTGCTGGAAAAGCCTGTGGGTTTGGCTTCCTGGAATTCTGCCCCAGAGGAGGAGCTGTATTGGAGATGGTAGCGGTGGTTTTTGTCAGGCTCCTCTAACATGGTTTGAGGCACAAGTCCTGTTGCAGAGTCAGGTGTAGGTTAGGGAGGTTTTGCTTTCCTTATGTAAATTCAAGGTGACCATATTGGAATCCTGGCTGTAGTGTTGTAACAGCAGGAATATTTCTCTGTTACATAGTTGTTTCTCAGGAAAAGCTAGTGTTTCTTCACTCTCCATAGTCTGTCTGTCCTTTGTCCTGTTTTGTTATGGACTCATCTGTCTTGGCTGCAGGTCATTAAGTAGTTTGTTGCAAATAGCCTTGACAGCTGTTCTTTAAGGACACTTATTACTGCTCGAAGCTATTTACAAAAAATACATCAGTTGGGCACTAATTTGACAGCAATGCTGCTCTTGGTGGTAAGGCCCCTGCCAGTCTAGAGTTTTACAAGGTGTTATTAAACTGAACTCAGCCAAACATCTTACAAATAACTTGTAAATAACCCAGTTCTGGAGTGGTCTTACATGTGGTGTTGGGTTTTGGTTTCTCCTTGCTAGTTCATTGTGCTAAAATGCCTTAAGAGGCTTCTTTTGTGGACTCTCCTTGGAGTTGTTTCCAGGACGGTATAATTTGGTTAACGTGTATTTGTCTGCAGTTTGTTGCCTTAAAGATTCCAAGACTGGAACTTCTCATGGACTTGGAGAACATATCCCAGGTGTTTCTGTTAAACAGGATGTGGACTAATATCCTCTGTAGCTTTTCTGCCCTTCTGCCTCATCCCAGATAAGGCTCCCCTGTATTAACCTACCTCTCAAAACACACAAAATAGGTTGTAAATGAACAATCGGGGCACTTTCAGGTAACTGCTGCCTACAGTAGTTCTTGCACTTGGCTCACTTAGGAAAACCCTCTAGAGTGTTTTGCTCTTACTCCTAAGGTTTTGAGTTAAATGTAATGGCTAAACAGTAAAAGAAAACTTTATTCATATTTTTCACTCAAGTTATGCTACAGCATCAATAGTGATTTGGAAGTAACTTATGTGAGTGGGTTGAGGAACCATAGTTGTGTAATACACTCTGCTGCCCCTTCAGTGGTAACATAAAATGCCCTGTTGTCTATGGTTCTAGGCTAGGTCCTTTACCAGCTAAAACATGTGTAAAATACACAATATCTCTCTAGAGTGATAGGGCACTTGTGAAAATACCTCCTTCCCCCTTGAAAAGAAGTCATGTAATAACACCTTCACAAAACAACACTTACCTCTTATCTGGACTGAAGTTTCTTTCTCTTCCAATGAAAGTCAGTAGAAAAATGGCTTATTCTGATCTTTGGTTATATAGGATTTGTTAATGCTCAGCTCTTGGGTTGTGTACTGTGGAGTTTAGCTAAATAACCTCAGTGTTTCTGCCACTCCTGTTAGTTGGTAACATTTGCCACTCCTGCCCCCTGGTTGGAGCTGATGAGCTTTTAGTTTCTTTAACCTCTGAGGAAAACACTGATAGTGGTGTAGTCTTGTAAATTATTACTCTCCTTACCTGAATATTCCACTCTTGTCTCATATCTAGCTGGCCCTTCGAGATGCACTTCTGAAAAAGAGAAGAGCACTGCTGAAATAAGTGCTGAAGACACCTTCACCCTTGAAGAAATAGCCCTGGAAATGCCTATTTCCATCCACTACCACACTGAGAGAAGGAGGGACTGGTGCCTTATGGATTTACTTCTGCTCAGTTCAGAGTTAAAAATGGAACTCTTGCAAGCTGATGGACACTGCATCTACAGGACAAAGACCTTAATCCTTGGAGGGTTTTAATTTCTTTCCAGAACATTATAGGGAAGAAGACAATTATGTTTTTATTTAATGTAATTTACTTACAGTGGGTTTTGTATGCGGAAGTCTTAAAATACAGAACCTGATTGTTCAAGTGTTTGACTTGAGGCAAATCATGAGTAATGGGAAGCAAAGAATATTCTGGTTATCTGCAAAGCCTGTGTATATAGTGTCTGTGCCTGTCTCAGGGGTGTGGCTGTAAAGACTGAGTAAGCTGTTCAAACAGCTGTCTTTGACTGGTTCAGTAAGACTGAAATCTTGTGTAATGCAGGTGAACTCAAGTGAAGAGTTGGGAGAAGAACAGCTCTGAAGAAAACTAAGAATAAAATTAGTATATGGGAGGTAGTCTTCCTGTTGCCACTTTAAATACCAAGGTAGCCATCCATATGCTGGAGAACAAAGGAATTGTTTTCAGATGTTGGTGGGTCTTCTGGAGGGACTGGTTGGTGTCTTAGCAGGCACATGTGAGAACAGTGTGNTAGGAGGAAGAGGGGGGAGAAGTGTACAATATGTTTTTAGCTAAAACCCACTTTGGTTTTTAAGGTTGACTGAATAAGCTCTTTCATTTAATGAGCACATCTACTAACTAATGCTTTAGGAAGCTGAAAGGGAAGCAGTAACTGCTTCTCATGGAATTCAGGGCAAGTGTCTATCCTCTTCCTATTCCCTCTTGTTTCCAGCCTTGCTGTGTCACCGAGCACACTGAGAGCAATGCCCAGTTGCTCCTCACTGTGTAGCTGTCCCCTTCTGCCCTAGTTCTTTACAAGCCCGTCCAACATTGTCACTTGTTATCTTTAACAAGCAGAAGTGTTACCCGGTCGCCTACACTTAGTTTTGCAGTTGTTCGTCCCGCTGCGTGTCCTGCCCGAGCTCCCGGGGGTGGTGCGCGGTCTGCGGGCTCTCGTCCCGCCTCGGGGCGGGCTCTGTGCGGGGCCCTGCCCGCCGGGGGTGGTTCCTGGCGCCGCGGGGAGAACGATCCCGTTCCTCGGGGCCCTCGGCTGCCCGCCCAGTGCTGCGCCATGGGCTGCGGACCGTGGGCGCTGCTGGCGCTGCTGTGCGGGGCGGCTGCGGCGGCGGCTCCGCTGAGTTGCACCGTGAGCCTGGACAGCCCCGCCGAGCAGCGCTGGCTGCCCGTGCTGCGGCGCTTCGATCCTGCCTTCCTCCGCGCTGCCCTGGCCAGGATCATCGAGTGAGTGCGGCTCAGGGGGGACACGGTCACCCGGGGTGCGCTGACGGACGAGCCCTGGGCTCCCTGGGGGTGTGAGCTGTGTGCACCTCGCTGACCCCCTCTCTCGGCTATTGCCTCGGGTGTTTTGCAGTGAGAGCGTCCCGAAATGGGTGCACGAGGTTATCCGGCCCTTAGCGGAAAAGCTGGAGGATTTCTTACCGCAGCCCTTCGTGGGGGAGATTGTGGGGATGTGCAAAGCGCTGGGAATCAGCGTGGGAGATGGAATTCTGCTCAACTTGGCCTACGAATCCACTGCGTAAGTATCCCGTACTTACAGCGTCTGGTGCAGGTGGGGTAGAGGCACCACATCACCTGAAGGCACGTGGCAGCTCCCCTGCACTGCTCTTCCTTGGACCACTTCATCCCTGCGGCTGGAAGCCTGCATTCCCGTTGGACAGCTTGGATCCTGAATGGAGTTTTTTAGCTGTGTTGTCTGTTGCTTAGTAAAAATAACATTTAGCTGTCATGTTGGTGAGTAAATGCATATCTATGTATGTGTACAAAAGTTTCTGCTGCTGGGATAGCTCCATCCATTCCAAGTAGATGGGATCATTATCTTTAAAGATACTCTTTTGTGCTTTAAAAAAACCCAAAAGACAGTTAGAAGAACTTGTCTCCCCCTCATTTCAATGATTTGAGATGAAGTTACTACTAAACCTCTTTGTGGATGAATGTTCACAATGAAGGTGTAATGTCACTTTCTGATATGTACAGTGGAAAATGGCTGTAATGTATTTGTCTGCAAACAAAACCTCAGTGGAAAAACTTCAATTTGATTGTCTTATCTTAAAAGCGTGGGCAGGAGAAGAATAAGCACTTGATGTTGCTTGTGAGGGTTGTGAAGTTATTTCTCCATGTGGGTCTTAACAAAATTCCGGGCAGATAGCCACTTGTTTGTGTTTTTGATCTCTTTCTAGTAAGGATCAATATTGGGTATGAGAATTGGTTAAATGCTGGATTTCTTAGTTTTTTGTAAAGCATACTTATGATATTTAGCCCTAGTAAGGCCACAAAGTTCTTTCTTTGCTTGGATACTAAAAATCAACTTGGAACAACCTGCTTGGGTTAAGAACTTTTTACCTGTTTATTTGAGACAGGGGTATGTATCACTGACAAGACCAACTCATAACTGTGGAGGAAATAAGCTGTTAATTTCCTGCTAATTGAATATGATTCATAAAGTTTCATTGAAACTGAACTCCTGAGTGGATAAGGCTTTTGAGTGCACTTCCTATTCTAGAGATGAGTCTGTTATTCAAATGACTGGTGCTTGAACAACTGGTTTCCTTAGTTTCAGTTCAATTTCAAGGACCCCGAACTCAAACTTGTCTATTTGTGACTAAAAATCTAAACAGGCTCTGAATTGAAATTAAATCATCTATTACAATTAAGTCCAGAAAGTTTGACTGATGCTTCAAG
Source organism: Neodrepanis coruscans (assembly GCA_013400695.1). Lineage (NCBI taxonomy): Eukaryota > Metazoa > Chordata > Aves > Passeriformes > Philepittidae > Neodrepanis > Neodrepanis coruscans. Next base: position 13,704 of record VYZS01021443.1, read on the forward strand.
AATGTTTTTGTCAGCTTTTCATTGATTTAGAAAAGTAAAATCAAATTACACTTCTGGAGTAGAAATGCTTTCTGCCTGCTCTGTAACTTCTGACCTGATCTGGACTCCAGTGTGGTTTTGGGCTTTGTGATCCAACCGCTATTTGTACAGAAGTGAGACTCTTAGTTAAAATTAATTACTCCTGAGAGGCTGAGCTATTTCAATTACAGTATTGAAAGCACTGCCATAGCTTGTTCACCCCTTCTCTGTCCTGTTGTGTTTGCAGGTTCTGTACGAGCATTGTTGCTCAGGATGACAAAGGCAACATTTACCACGGTCGGAATTTGGACTACAGCTTTGTTGATATATTGAGAAACATCACAATTGATGTGCAGTTTATCAAGAGTGGGCAGGTACAATCTGGGATTGGCTTGGCTGGGTGGTGTTCTGTGGAGAACAAGATGCAGTCCCACAGTTGCACAGGCAGGGGGATTTAATGTAGGGATGTGGGTCTCATCCTGAATAGACTGGGACTGTTGGAGCAGCACTGTCACTTGAGAGTGATGTGGGATGTATGCTGGTTTTCTTTGCTTTCTGGACACTCAGTTGATAGTGATACACTAGAGAAAATAGAACAGTATAATAGAGTATTTCAGACTCATTATTTTTAAGGACATGTTAAAATAAAAAACATCAAGCCACTAAAAAAATACTAGAGGAAAGATCAGTTCTGGCAGCGAGCAGTTCTAAGGGTTACTCTTCAGACCTTTGGGTTTTTTTGTGGCTACTGTGTGGTTTTCAGGTCAAGATGTCAAAAATAAACTACTTGCAAGTGGGGTCTTAGTGTGGTTTATTAATGTCCGTTAATCTATTTTGCAGATGGGAAGACTTGCTGTTTCTTGCTTGGCTGCTTGCTAATTTGACCAAAACTCTTGTAGCAGTTAGTGATTGCTAACAAACGAGAAACAGTGAATTTCATGCCTCAGTCTTTTCATAATTTACCTGGCAAGTTCTACTGTAACTTAAGGCAGTGTTTTATGGCAACTTAGGTACTAAAGTCAGGGGAAGAAGTACAGGGTGCAGGTTCTGAATGTTGCCAGTGTTTTTATTTTTCTGTTCTGGAATGCTGAAACACTGTTTCCTGGTTTCAGGTAGCTTACCAAGGCACCACATTTCTTGGCTATGTAGGGTTATGGACTGGCCAAAGTCCACACAAGTTCACAATCTCTGGGGATGAACGAGGTAAGTGAAGTGCTGTCTGCACCTGACTCTGTGTGCCCCTTACCCTTCTGTCTTGGAGGGGAAAATAAGATTAAGGATTTGAAATGGAATGACTTGCCCTCAGGGAGTGCAAGCACCCAGTTTTTGGCTGCTGTGTAGGAGGAGGTATTTGTTTCTCAGCACTGTCATCTGACCTGACAGTGTCAAAGGACAGGGAGAGCCTTGGGGAGCTGAAAAAGCTTAATGGATATCATCTGGTTAAGAGTCACAGTTGGGGCAAAGTAGGGGCTGAGAGAAGAAAATGTGGTCTGAATGGGGGGGAAAAAAGGCTGCTTTCCTGCTTCTGTGTCCCTTCTGCTGCATTCCATTATCTGTCCTTGTAAGGCACATGGAAGGAGGGTGGGAAGAGAAGGCAGATCTAGGGGGGATACAGCATGGCTTGTGAGAATGCAGAGGTACTGCAAAGCTGAGCCTCTGAGCAAGATGAGTAGTAGAGGGAAACTGAGAGATCTCTGAGAACTAAAACTTTTAGCAGTAGGGAAGGTGAAGTAAAGGTCACTGCCTCTTCCAGCAGTGCTTCAGTTTCACAGGTATATCCAGCTCCAAGTTGGGTTTATCTTGCACTTCTTTCCCTTCCTTCTTTTTAAGGAGTTGATGCTTGCTGTTGTTCGTTGGCTGGTTGTTGACAATTCTAACCATGTCTCAAAGCAAGGAAAATATTTCTCACTTGTAATGTTCACAGGAAAGGTGCTTGTCACCCTTTTAATTGGACAGTCCTATCTTAAAATTCAGAGATGTGAGAACATGTTGTATATACATGTTATACCTGTGCATTATCTCTGAGTAGGGATTCTGCTACGGAGTACATGGACCTCTGGATTCCTGTTGTTTTTGTCAATGCTGCTTGGTTGGATTCACTAAATTCTTTCCATAGTTGACACATAACTACTCTGGTATCAGAAGCAGTATATTGAATTCTTTAAAAACTGCAGTGTCCTGAACTGATACTTAAAAGATAAACTGCTCAAATAGTCTGGAGTATATCAATTCTCTGTAAAGGTCTGATGTAAGACTTTAGTCCACAAGATTTCCTACATTTGTTCACTCCATGCATGCTCTGCACTGTTGTAAACTGGTGGAGCTGCTTGCTGATTTATCTGAACTAAAAAGGTCTGGTTTTAGTTCACTTCAACTAAACTACAAATTTAGGTAAATGAGGATGTGAACTGGCTGAGAAGGGAGGTGACTTAGACTAGGGTGGAGGTCTATCAAGTGACAAGCAGAGCGATTCTGGTGGCTTTCCTGTGGTTTTGGAGCATGAAGAACAACAAATTTGGCCTTCTGTTTTTCTTACTTCTGCTAATGTTCTTAGTAACACAAACACTATCACTGCCTCTTTTAGCTGCCTCATGATTTCTGTGCAGTTATTCCTGTTTCAGTGTTCCAGTCAGATGTGGTGATTCACTGCTGTCATGACAGGTTGGAGATGCTTTCTGAAAATAGGGGGGGTGTTAATCCAGCTGCTGTGGCTGAATGTCAGTTGGAATTAGGTTGTCTATTTATACTTCACCTGCATGTTGTGCTCTTTCTTGGCCTCCTTCCCTTACAGTAAGTATTTGACACTGTGCTAACAGGCAACTCTCCTGTTTGACGGCATGAGTAGTGCATGTCTAGTAATTCCATTTTTCTCTCCAGAGGGTGGCAAATGGTGGGAAAATGCCGTAGCTGCTTTCCTTGATCGGAATTACCCTGTCAGCTGGCTGGTCCGGGATGTAAGTGCACCCTGTTACTCTCACATTTCACTTGGATCACTTGCACTCTAACTCCTAGAAAATTCCATCTTCCAACTTTGAGTCACATAGAAGACTTAGTAATTTGATAAGTAAATGGATTTCATAAGACAAGTTTTTTTTTCCCCTGAATTGTCATTAAATGGGAGAAGCAATTCAAGTCCTTCAAGGGGGAAATCTCTAATCAATGCTGCAAGTCCTGGAGAAGCTGTGCCAAGACTTCCTTCCTAGGAAGTTTTGATTTGTATTGTAACCAGTTAAGGCAGCTGTACTCTTACATGGTGAACACTTGTCCTGGGGTTATTTTAAACTGTGTTTCATAGGTTAATGTATTAAAGTTTTCAAGTAGCACTCTGGAGTCTCTTGCCATTATAAGAAAGGCTGGAATTTTTAATTTAGATGGTTTCCCAGTGCTCATTTCTGTGCCTGACCTCACTGTCCTCTCCTTTTTGTATCAGACCCTGAGCAGAGCACAGGACTTCCAGTCAGCTGTTCTCAGACTGGCTGGCATTCCCATCATTGCTGAAGTTTACTATATTATAGGAGGTGTGTCACCCAAGGAAGGCATGGTCATAACAAGGAACAGAAGAGGGCCAGCAGACCTCTGGCCTCTTGACCCTTTGGGTGGAGCGTAAGTAGGAAAAAAACTGCTTGGTTTTCTTTTCTCACATGCTTTTCTGAGTGACAGGTTAGGTTAGTAGGCAACTTTTCAGAGTTCCAGGCATCTCTCAGTAATGCTTATAGCTGCACAGAGCTTGGAAACTTCCAAAAGGAATTCTATTCCCTTTTCCTGGAGAAGCAATTGTACCACCCTGTCATGTTGGGGCAGTCCAAAGGGAAAAGAATGGAGAAAGCATTTCTGTTTATTTTTAGCCTGTTTCCAAAGAAGGCAAGATTTAAGGGCTTTCACTGTCTGTCTACCAAGTATTGCACCAGGAAATGTGGAAATTTAAAATCACTTGTGACCCAACGTGGTGAGAAGGTTGAAGGCTCAAAAAAACTGTTGCTCAAAATGTTATGAAATGAGTAGCTTAATATAGAAAGGGGATCCTAAACAGCTGCCCTGTAGTGATAAAAGGCAACTAATGCAAACAGTGAGGCAGTTCCTGCTGGCTGGGCCACAGCCAGATGGCCTGTTGGATGTTGGATGCTCCAGATGGAATGCTGCAGGCTGCATTGGATGCAGACCCCCAGTTTCAACCATCTCTTTAAAGGTCTGTTTTTATTGTAGTCAGTGGTAGTTTTGTCACACAAGCCAGCAGGAGCTCAGAGGTCACTCCCTTAATTTGTGTTTTATAGCTGGTGCTAAGGGCTGTTAAATGCATCAACACAGTGGCCCCTGAATTTGTAAGAGGCACAGGGGAAGTGGCTTTTGAGGGAGTCTTTCCTTTTGGTAATACAGGGGGTACTGACTGGCCTTAAGGAATTACCTCCTGATTCACTTTTTGTGGCTTTTGTTACAGGTGGTTTCGTGTGGAGACAAACTATGACCACTGGACTACCCCTCCTCCATTTGATGATCGCAGGTAAAAGGAGTTGGGATGTCTGTGGGGAGACAACACCATCTTGAAGGAGCTGAGATATTTGGGTGTTTCCACCTCTGGGCAGAGCAGCTTATTTAAGCCCTGTTATGCCATTATAAAGGGGGCAGATAAGGCGAAGAGCCATGTTCACAGGTGTCAGGGCCAAGTACATGAGGGATGTGTGTAAATAAGATGCCAGGATTTCCATGTCAAGGCCCTTAGTGAGAAGACTTGGTTGGTGCTTTGTAGTATTGGAAACAGTCAAGTATGTTAATGATACTGCTTTTTCCTCCAGAACTGCAGCCATCAAAGCTCTCAATGCTACTGGGCAGAAGAATATTAATTTTGAGACACTCTTTAAGGTATTTCCTCAATTTTACCTTATGATTTTCACTTGAAGTTCTTTGTCAAAGCAGAAGTGCAGTTTTTTTGTCATAGATCTAAAAGCTGCTTTTTTAAGGGGAACAAGGTGTACTGTACAGCCATCTTTGGAGAGGTGAAGATTGAGAGTTCATTAAATGCTTCAGAATTCCTGTGTAGGCATTTTTTAACTGCCAATCCAGGTGCCAAGTTCAAGAGGTGTGAATCCCATCTTTGCAGTTCCTTATTTCAAGCACATTGTTACAGCAGGCAGATGATGTTAGATGTGAGTGATATCTACCACTTAGCTTTGGGAAATTAAATGGGTATTTCAGAAGGCTTCTGGAAGTACTTCTGTAAAATGGTCTGCTAGAAAAAAGCTGGAACACTTCTATAACTTGATCCTACTGCTGTTTCTAAATAGCCTTTTAATTCCCTTTTTATCTACCAGAATGACAACTCTCTGAACTTTCTGTACAGGTGTTGTCAGTGAAGCCAGTCTTGAACAAGTAAGTATTTAGAGTGAGATGATCTGTGCCTCCTGCCATGCCTTAGGCCATAAAGTCAATCACAAACTTCCTGAGGATTTTCCTATGTCCGTTCTGTGGTTTCCCTGCTTAGATTCTGTCTTGTGTTCTTGGCAGTGCTTTTACTTCCAACAACACCTTTCCTTGTGGGTCTGCCTCTCCAGCCAAGGAGTACACTTGGGCTCAGTCTGATAGTGGGAAGTTGCTTTGGAGTAGGGAAGAAAATTACTCCTTTGGAGGAGCAGCTGAACCTCACACTGAGTTGTTTGTCCACTTCTGGAACTTTAGGGCTTTAACACTGACAGTGACTTGTTCTGGATGTTCTGAGGTAGCTCTGCTTTGTGTAAAAAGGAGAAAAGTAAATGGGACAAAGCTTTTAGGTACCATTTACTCTATTTCCAAGATATTTATTTCAGGCTACTGTTGTGTATTGCTCCAGAAACTGTACCTTGGCAGGTTGTGTATGTTTTACATGGAGCTCACTGTATTCTCTGGATCAGGCCCTTCTCATTGGAGAAAGGCAA
>VYZS01021443.1:22362-43628 GCA_013400695.1 Neodrepanis coruscans
GCTCTCTTATCTATTTTTGTAGTTCAACAGGCAGAATGAAAAGCTGAAGCTTTGGAAGATGGGAATATGTTTTTAAAAGAACTCTTGGGAGCATCTTGGGAGCAGTGAAGTGGTTTTGGCTTATGAGAACTATTTGGGAAATAGTGACTTAACTCTTCCAAGTGTTGCAGCTGATTCTGTTAATGAACTACAATGGGAATTTGTTTCTAATTAAATTGATGTAGCCTATGTGGAAGGTTAAAAATGGCTTAACTCTTTTTGGTAAGAGTTGTGCAACTGCAATGTACTTGTGTGCTAACTAATTTTGTACNTCTTCCCTGACCCAGTTTGTACAGCCACGTACAGCCATTGGATGCCAGAAGGATGAATTTGAAGAACAGAGCTCCTGAAGAAGATGTAATATATATGTAACCTTTCAGATTGCAAAAGGCCTTTCCCTTAATCCACAGGGCAGGCACTGACACCTGATGGGATTGTTTGCTTTAAATAACAGCCACCCCAACAAAAGGATCCTTCCAGGTGTGGCACTGTCATCCTGGCCACTGCAGCATTAGACTGATTATCCTCTGCCCAGATGCTGCTGGTATAGAAATGTCACCAAATGTATTTGTTTCAATGTGTACAAACAGATCTGGAATGTGTAAACCATAAGTGTTCATGAATAGTTGGGAAACAACTTGCTCCTGCTGTTCTGTTGGCAGCTCTTGGGAGGGTTGTGAGGTGTAAACAAGGAATTTCTTGTCAATTTTCTCTGAAGTCTTGGATTTTGTGTGATAATAAACACTCCAATATGCTCACTGCCAACAAAATCAAGTCCTTCTGATCAAAAAGATGGATGACTTTGAATTTAGTTTAATGACAAGCTAAGAATAAAAATAGTAATTATGTGGTAAATTACATGTTGTAAACTGAATGATTTAACCTGTGAGTAGCTGAGCTACTTTTGATCATTGTAAATTGACAAAAATGCAGAGATTGTTAATATTTTAAATAAAACTATTTTAACAATGCTGGCGATCTTGTAGCACTGATTTATTTTTTGGGGGGGTTGGGTATTATGTGGGAATTTTTGCCAACAAAGGCTGGGCCAGATGATCCTTAAGGCATTCCTGTAGCCTGCTATTCTATGACTTTACCATATTTACTTCTTTCAAGGAGGACCTTTTTATAGTTATTTCAAGGGCTTGATAATCATATCTGAGTTTTTTGTCTGCCTTGTGTCCAACTTTAAAGCCAGGAAAGAAAAATAGTTCTGTTTTCTCAAGCCCTAGAGTTAAGTAATGAAATAGAATCAAGTTACCCTTCTTGGGGGGACAAGTTACCCTTTTTCCCCTATCTGCATTTGGGGCTTTGTAGCAAGGGGGGGGTATTTTTTCAGCCCAGCATAGAGGAGGAGGGATGAAACCTTGAATTCTTTGTCTGCTGGAAGCTTGCCTTTAGCAAAAGGTGACTTGCAAGTGTGCAGGAGTTGGCTCTTAAGATGGNTTTAGCAAAAGGTGACTTGCAAGTGTGCAGGAGGTGGTTCTTAAGATGGGAGAGGCCAACATGCTGTTTCTCATTCATAATCCCTTCAATAATCCTAATCCTGTTCAGATCTGTAGCCTTTCTTAAGGATCACGTGGGGGAGGATTCTTAAGGCTGCTCAAAACTGGGCAGTAAATAAATCAAAGGGTCTGCACCTATTCTGGGCTGCATGTGGCATGTCCTGCTCTGTGGCCAAGGCAACACCTTACTTGGATATTTGGCTTTGGAGGAGAGGACTTTGTGCATCTGTAATCAAACCAATCGCTTCAGAGATCATTCATTTCTTTGGGTACTGAATAAAACAGAAATTCACTGAGGGAAGAGCTGTTGTATTTATGTCAACAAATCCATACATTAGGAATTAGCAAGGTAAGTTGCATTTCTTTTATCTTTGTGACAGGATTTTGAGTTCAGAAGCACCTATTTAGCACCTGTAGACTGAGATAAAATCCTTTTTATATGCCAAGCTGTATACAACTGCAGTTCTGAGTTTTGTATGTGAAATTGTCTGTTGGCACTGCAGTGAGTGTGTTGGGTGCATGAGTAAAATAAAAAGCTTTACCATCTCATTTCCAAGTATGAGATGTGCAGAGTCTCATGTACACATGGGCTGCACAAAGGTATTTACTTTCAGGGGCAAGGCAGGATGGTCACTTTCCCTAGTGTTTCTTGGGAAAAGTGTTGGTGTTTTTTTAAGCTCATCTGTAGCTGTTAGATAAGCTGTTGCTGTTTTTCTTTCAGCATAACCTAAAATTTGTTTCCCTCCAGGATCTTTCAGGTTTTTTGCTTGTAACTTCTCAGTAAGTCTGTGTCCTCTCACTGCCTTCCATGTTCTGCTCATGTGTTCCCTCAGTTGCTGGGATGTCCATAAAATAGGTTACTGGGGCTCCCATTGATCCAATGATTTCATTCAAATCAAAAGTGACAGTATTTGTCACTTGCTTTTGTTTTGAAGGAGGTAAAATAACATTTAGGCTAAGGCAGGAAATTTACCTAGGCCTTTGTTATACCTGTTTTGGGGTGCTTATCCCAAATAGTTTTGTGAGTTTTTCCAAGTTATATTGAATTAGATGTGGTGGAGTCTGGCTGTTATGTTTCTCCTGCCTGTGGATCACTACCTCTGGTGAACAGGGAATGTGCCCCTTCTCTACCTGTCTGTGACTGACTGAGGCCCTGAACTTTGTCTTCTGTTGGTTGTCTATGTCCATGTGTGGCTCTGGAGTCCACAATTGTTTTTGGTGGTGCAAGAGCATGCAGTGGCTTGTTTCTCCTGGCTTTATGTAGGAAGGGTGCTTGACAGGTGCTCTGTGCTGTGGCACATTCCAGGGAGAGACTCATACCAAAGAGGTGTGAGGAGAACCTGTTTGAGGCCTTGTCACTGCACCAGAGGAAAGGTAAATGCTGCTGCAGGAGGGGGGCAGTGGCCAAGAGCAAGGTAAGGAAGGAGCACGCAGTAATTGGCTGTTGCTTTAATGCTCTGTCTCACACTGGGGCTATTTGAGGTGATGTTGCTGTTCACTTCAAGTCCTCCATGTTGTACCTTTGTGGGTCTCTGTTCCACTTCTGTTGGTTGGGTATGGGAGTTCAGGAAGGGAAGGGTGCCACCTTTCTGCTGGGTGCATGAGGAAGGACCAGAGTTGCTGCACAGTTGGACTGGCTTGTTTCTTCCTCACTTCTCCCACCTATGAAATGGGTTTAATTCCACTGGAGTCTTATTTGCTGCTGGGCACTCCTTTCCTCAGCCTGTGGCCATCACAAAAATCTGAGGGCAACAGAGAGAATTTATAGCTCCAGGAGTTGCTTGGGTAAGATGATTTCTGATACAGCACACAGGTAGGTGCTCTTGCCTGTATTGGCTCTCTACAGGCCCTCTTAGGCCATGCTAATACTAGGCCAGCCCTTGGGATGGATGGGCATAATTTCTTTCAGGTAGGGCTGCCCAAATAATAAATTACTTGGTGAAGGAAGGAAATAAAGAACAAAGTTGTACGTTACCAAAGGTGATCTCAAATCCGAGGTTGTATTTTAACAAAACAGACAGGCAGTACATCTGAAAGCATCTTCAGCAAGTACTGAGCCCTGTACTTAAGTGTTTGCTTCAAATTTGCTCTCTACTTTGTAAGAGCCATCTGGAAGTGTTCTAGTTCCTGTCAAAATGTTTTTGGATGTTTGTATTTTTAAGGGTATCCTTAAAGGTACTTGCCCCTTGAAACTGGTATGGGAGGCTACAAATAAAAGCCCTAAGTATTAGCAATTGTAATTTTTGTGTGCAATTCTCCCTTGGAGTATTTAACCTGAAAAGCTGTCAGAGTACCTGTATTATTTATGCACAAAGGGTATGAAGCACTAAATGAAATTGGGTGTAACTCAGTGCTGATTTCAGGCTGTTGTTGATGTGAAATCATGCTCAAGTGCAAGCGTTGGTACTTTGAGAGCATTGTTATCTATCTTGCTGTTATTGTGAAGATGCCACTCTTCAGCTGGGCATCCTGGGCAAGGGAGAGAATTGCAGCACTTGCTCTGCTTTGGGACCTTGCCCATGCTGGAGTGTTACTGAGCAGGGCTCACCTTCCTGAGCCACCGTGGCACATGCTCACCTTACACAACACCGGACGGATCTGAGTTATTTTGGGAGGAAAGACGTGGGTTAGGTGGAAAGATTGAAGGATGCACAAGGATGGCAGGAAGCAAGGCAGGGAAGACTTTTCCCTCTGCTGGGCAGAAGCATCTCTGTAGTCACTCCATCCTGAGCCTTGGAAACCTTTTGAGCTGTGGTCTCCTGCAAGCACCAGGCTTAGCATTTTTTCAGGTGTGTCAGTTTTTCAATTTGTCAGTTTTCTCCTCCCTAAGTCCAGGGTTAGACAAGATTCTTATTCTACTTCTCACATGATAAAGCCTAGTGCTGCTTTGGCAGTAGGATGTGACTGTTTTTTTTCAGAAGAAAGTTGTCCAACTGTGAACAACATTCGGGTGGCCCTTAAAGTGAGAGATTTCAGAGTATGACCTAATCTTGAATTAGGATCTGTTTGCTCTGACCAGAGATTGGAAAGCCTGAAAAAAATCCTAATCTCAGATTGTCTAGAACGTGACAAATGAGCTGGAAAAACCTTTTAGTGGAAGATGTGCTTGGGCAGAAGAGAGGCTGTCTGATTATTGATCTTCTGGGTCAATGTATTTCATTGCAGATACCTGGCACTGTGGGGACATGCTGCAGCAATTCTGACTCCCACCAAATGGTCTTTCCTGCATCTCTTTCATGGTTTTGGTGACACTGGGCCAGTCTGCAACATTGCAGCCTTGTTTGGAGAACATGGGATCTGGTGGCTCTGTACCTGTCAAGCACAAGGACTCTCTACAGAAGTCTGAAAACGGTGAGTGACTCCAAGTGATACTTTCAGTAGCTCCTGCATGTGCTGTTGGGAGGCTGCAGTGGGTGTGTATGTTCTGTCTTACCTGGTTTTCTTGATGCCATTGTGAGGTTGTGTATTTCAGTGTCCTGTGACAAGGGCTCTCAGCTGTCAGGTAGAAGACCAACAGGCTTGAGAAAATAACAGCTGTTTAATACAGGATTAGATGGAAATGAACCCAGATGTGAAGCAGCAATTGGAACTGACACTTGATGGCTTAATCACTTGCTGGCTAATGCATGTATAGTTGTGTGCTGTCAGTGAGACAGATGTGTCACCCTGCTCCTTCTCCTGGACTGTTTTACAAGGCTGTTAATGGTGCAGGACTGGTAATGTGGAAGTGTTAGTAAAGCCAAAATGAATCTGGCTCTAAAGAAGGTGAAATGGTGGGGTTGCAAAAAAAGTGCCTTTTTCTAATTATATCAGCACAACGCTCTTATTTTTGTTAATGATCTTGACTTGTTTATGGCTCAAGAAGCTGTAATGATCCAGTTTCATAAAACCCTCTGTGATAGGACAATTTCTGTTTGTGTGTGCCCTAGGCTGAGTATGGATCCAAGGCAGTTTGAAGGCCACTTGACACATGAGGAAGTGTTAAAAATAAACTTTCACTTCCTTGTTTGGATCATGCATTAGCAGAGTATCAGGATGGGGTAAACTGTTTGCAAGTGGTCTGAAAAGAGAACAGATTGTGTTTAGAAATGAAGGAAGTGGGGGATACCCTTTTGACTCCGTTTTCATCATAATTGTTGTTTGTTGAGAAATTCCACCATTTAAGTTAGCTGTCTATCACTTATTAGGACCAGACAACCACAGAGGTTGTAGACAAGCTCAGGGTTATTTTAAGATAAAGTGTAACATAAAACTAGTTAGGTATTTCAAACCTTGCGTTACATCTGGTAATTCAGCAACAGTTTCTCAAAGCATAAAACCTCTCTGAATTTCTTACCTTTGGTTCTCAAAATCCTTCAGATTTGGCGACCTGCAGAGGAGAAGCTGCTTAGGACTTTCCATCTCAATGCAATGCGCCAGGTGTCATCCTGTCTTACCTGTAGCAGGTCTAGAGTGTTCCTGATGGAAAGTGTAGCCAGTCTGAGCTGTTAAACTGGCCCTGCCCTTGAGTGAAGAAGGGAATTGGGGAGTCCTGTAGGCTGATGTGTGAGCTATGCTGCCAACATGAATGCTGTCACTCTGGCACGTTTTCAGGAGCTTGTATCATGTTACGTGGCTTGGATACTCACAATGTGGATTCATCTTTCTCTCTTATTAGTTTTATCTAAACCAGTACCAACCCTGACAGATGAAATTTGCCCAGGTAACCTGGTAAACTGCAATACTTGCTTTTTCAGTTGCAGAGTTAATCTCTGTAAAAGTAGAGTAAAAAAACCACTGCACCTTAAATGCTGGGTATGGTGCTATATATGTTAGCTGTGTATTTGATAATGTGTCTTTCATAAGTTTTACTGTTTCAGTTTTTTTCCAAGCCCAGCAGATCAATAAGCAATTGCTTAACATGAGGCAAAGCCTCAGGCAAAGATTACAGAAGTTACTCCTGAATTAAGGCTTGTCAAGTCTTACCTTTTTGCCCATGACTTCACTGTGACTCATCTCCCTGCTGCACAGGAGTACTTCTCCTTCTGTGCTCCACAGTTCCCAGTGCTGAAACAGAACCATCATTTAATTGGATTATTATTTTGAATACATAAGCCATCAGAGTGTCTTGTTCAGGGAAAGGTCACTATTTCCTGCTGAAGTACATGGAGGATGGTTTGTTATGTAACAAATACAAGTTAATTGAATTATCATCATCCTTTTGTCCTTTGGCAGTGCATAGCAGCCTTTGGGGGTAGTGATGGGAGATTTCCTTCTTTTTAATTGAATTTTTGCCCTCACACTCCCCACTGCTCTCCCTGTTTGAGCTCAAGATGGCAGAGAAGTTTAGGCACAGGGCTCAAGGGTAGAGCTCCAGAAACAAACAGCAAGGGAGAGAGATGCTGAATAGCACAACTGGGCCAAGTGGGGTCAAGGCCAGATAGGGAGGATGGGAGAGTTTCTAGTGGTACATGAAATTCTGTTGCAGAACTTGAAAAAGGAAATGAGAAACTGCATTGATGTGTTTCACTTCAAATAAGCACACACCTTATCTGAAATAACCTTTTAATGAAACACACTGGAATTGGGGAAATGTGGAGGAATGGTCTTGTTTTAAAGATCAGAGCAAATAAGGCATGATTTGGAGCGAAGAACTTGTTGCTGGATATGGATTGAACCATGAACAGGCACCTGGAAATTTCTGTTATGTCATTCCTTAGGTGACTGAAATTGTCTCCCTCCTCTCACTGTGAGTGTAAATTCTGTCTTCGTTTTATTGTGAGGTCATGTTAGCATGTATGCTAGAATAGATTCCTTATCCAGTTGTTTCAGAATGGTGAAGCTGAGGTATTTATTTGGTGTAAAGGGAGATAGAAATACGGGATTGGTCTAAGGCTCTGGAAGGGGATTCTGTCTCGTTTTTCTCCATCTCTGTGTTGCTCCTGAGTTTTCAGAGCTGGGAAAGGCGCAGTTAGCAGGGTACCTCAGCTTCTTTGTTCTTGTCCTTCAGCTTTCAAGGCAGCTGTCCTGATCCAGCAGTGGTACCGGCGCTACGTTGCTCGGCTGGAGATGCGCAGACGGTGCACCTGGAAAATCTTCCAATCCATTGAGTACGCCTGTGAGCAGGACCAGATCAAGGTATGGAGCCAAGGAACTAGGAAAACACATAGGAAGGTGTTTTCTGTGCCACAGACTTGCTGGGTTCTGGCTGCTGGCCAGTGAGCCAAGAACTGTTTGGCCACCCCTTTTTAGCCTATTGATCCCCTGCCTGTGTTGCTGAAACCCAAAGTTATGAGCCTTGAAAGAAAGCCATAAGAACATTGTTTTTCTGGAGTCTGAACACAACAGGCCAGCCTGGTTGTTTGTTAGACTGGGATTAATCTTCTCTTTGAGGGCTACCTTGCTGTCATGCAGGGAGAGGGAGATCTTGCAGCTCTGCTTGTCCCTGTTTGGCTGAAGGTGAAGCTACTATTTGAATTCATCACAAGATACTCAGAACTACAATCCATACACAGTGTGAGGTGCTGTATATACCAGCCAACATGAGAAGGATAGAGACAATACTCCCAGAAAGATCTTAAGCTGCCACACTCCACATTCCAGGGTGAATGATGAGCTCTCTCTCTCCTTGCAGCTTCACAACTTCTTCAGTTACCTCATGGACCAGTTTGCACCAAGCAGCAGCAAAGAGAGTAAGTTTGTGTCATTGGTACATGTGGTGCCAGCAGCTCCAAAGGCTGCACTTTGTATTATTTGTTGCCTAATGTTAGCCCTTCAAGAGAACAAATGTGGCCAAGAATCTAAAGAGCAGTGGCATCTGGAATAGGGACAGGGAATGAACTGTCTGGAGACTGTCAGATGTGCAAGGGATGTGGGGCAATTCCTGCTCCTTGTGAGCTGGAAGGAGGAATAAAAGTTCAGTGTGTTTTCATAGACTTTTAGAATCCCAGAACACCCTGACTTGGAAGAAACCTTAAAGACCCTCCAGTTCTACCCCCTGCCATGGGGAGGATGACCTTCCACTGGACGAGGCCTTGAAAACTCCCAGGGATGGGGCAACCACAGCTGCCCTGGGCAACCTGTGTCAGGGCCTCCCCACCCTCACAGGGAAGAACTTGTAGCTAACACCCAGCCTAAACCCCCTCTATCAGGTTGAATCCATTCCCCCCTGTCCTATCACTCCAGACATTTGCAAAAAGTCTCATCTTCCTTGCAAAAGTCCTTCAGGCACTGGAAGGCCACAATTAGGTGACTCCAAAGCCTTCTCTTCTCCAGGCTGAACAATCCTAATTTTCCCAGCCTTTGCTCATAGCAGAGGTGCTTCAGCCCCTTGATTATATTGGTGGCTTTCTCTGGACTCCTTCCAACAGGTCCATGTCCTTCCTGTGCTGAGGACCCCAGGGCTGGATGCAGCACTACAGGTGGGGTCTCAGTCCCTGGTAATCAGGGCTTTGCAGAGGCCATTTCTGAAGCAGGAATCTATCTTGCCTGACATAGCACATGGAACTTTGTCCCTGTAGCCTTTCCTTGCTCTGTAAATTCTGTAGCAGTGTCAAACTAGGACCTGGGCTCTGTCTGCCACTGCTGAGTTCCAGCTTAACCAGACAGCTTTTCTTTAGCAAGTTACTAGAATGGTACCTTGAGCCAATTAACTTGATCTTGTCTGTTTCTGTTTTCAAAAAAAACCCCATCAAACTCACCAATCTGCCATCCAGGGGATTTCATCAGCCGCATGTTCATAAGTGGGGAAAGCTACAAGGAGGCAGAGCTGGAAAAATACTGTGACTACGAATCCATAGAGGTGCCAGACTCCTACACGGGACCCCATCTCTCTTTCCCTCTCCTTCCTGACCATGCAACTGCCTTGCTGGAAGCTTTCAAACAGAAACAAGTAAGGATCCTGACAGGAACCATGCTTTGCCCTTCTCTGCCCAGAGGTGTAGGGTAGATAATTGGGTTTTGCCTTCCTAACAAGCTGAGCTGGTTGGAGTGTAATGAGCTGGCGGGCTGTTAAACAGGGGTATAGAAAGAATATATTTCCCCCCCATCCACAGGAATGGTTTGCATTCTGAAAATGCAGTTCTGATAGAACTGGCAACTTTACTTTGTGGTGTACTAATAATAGCCTGAATTTCATTTTGAAAGGGAAAAATCCACAACAGCTATGTTGAAACTTGTCATTTTTTGATTAAATTTCTCAATTCGTTGAAAAGTACAGCATGGCCCAGACAGAAACAATGAAATGATGTTTGGTGCCACAGAACTTTGACTTGTAATTAAAATGCAAGTGGTGAGGTTTTGAGGAGGAAGTCCAGTACCACTGCAGCAGCACTAAGGCAAGTCGTGGTACAACTGCAGTGTTCTGCTGCCATCCTCAGTCAAGGTGCTGAACTGCAAAAGAGGCCAAAACACTCCTCCAAAACAAAACTAAACCAAAAGTCTCTTGTGTCCTGACTGTATTGAATGCCCACACCCTGGCTTTGAGCAAATGCACTTCTGTAGGACATGTGGAAACTCAAGGCTTAGTTCCATGTGAAAAGCTAAGAAAGATGTAGAGGAGCAGCCTCTTACCTGTGACACTGGGCTGGAATTGCTGCTGCTGCTGGGGCTTTAGGGTTCTCTTGCCAGCCTGCCAATGCCAAGGCTGTGCTACTTCGGGTGAGTCTCTTCCATCCTTTTGTTTCCCAGTGTTTGCCTTGTCTGTAGGGCTGTACGTCAGCACAGTCACCCCAGGGAGAGTTTCTCCCCTCTGGACTCTCCTGGTGAGGCCTTTGCAGAGGGAGGGAGCCACAGTGCTGCTCCAGGGCCATGGATTTCCTGCTTTAATCCCTTCACTTTCTCCTAGTAGCAGCTCCATGCTCGCTATGTCTTAAACCTTCTGCATGAGACCAGGAAGCACCTCAAGCAGCTGCCAAACATCAGCCACGTCTCCACCTGCTACAGCGAGGAGGTCACTGTGTGTGGTATGTTGGAGGCTGGGAGGGGTGGGAAAGAGCTGGAATAGTAGCAAGAGCATGATTCCCTCTTGTATTTAACATGGATCACAAGTGCTGTCTGTAAGCAAAATGTGTGATGCACGGAGAGAGGCAACTGGGTCTGCCTGAACACTACCCAGGTTGTCTTGGTTTTGTCACCCCAGACTTGGAGCTGTTCTAGCTCAGAAAATGCACCCAAGTCAAGGACTGGCCCCCAAACTCAGTAGTTTTCTGACCTGTTTTGTGGCCTGGGATGATTTAAGCAACCAAGTCCTGGAGCTGTTATGGATAAGTCTTCAATAGCAAGCAGTGGCATATGCTGCAAATTCAGAATAATAACAACTTGGCGTCCTATCAAGTAAACTTGAAAACAGACAAAGCTCTTCACCATTGGTACTCTCAGGTTCATGTTAAAACTTTGAGATATTTCTGGGAAACATGTACTTAGCACAGCCTTCTGTATGCAGCCAGCTTCTGGAAAACAAAACTCTCTCCAGTATCATGTTAAATGGGAACTTTGTTAGTTTTGTATGCAAAACTTTCTCCTGTTTAATGATGACCCTGTGCCTTGCTGTGTCATTTTAAGAGAGAAATGAACCAAGCTTCTGCAGCTGTCCTCAGGCTTCAGCTCAAGCCTTATATCATATCCCTTTCCTACAGGCAACATTGTCTGAGTATAAGGAAACTTTTACCTTATGCTTCTCACTATTTCAGTCCAAATGGTAATTTATGAAGCAGATACTTCCTAGGAAGTTAGTGGCTTTCTAAGGTAAACACACTTGTCTTGTCTCTGTGCCTCCTAGGAGACTTGCATGGCCAGCTGGATGACTTGTTCCTCATATTTTATAAGGTAGGCACTGAATTTGGAGGCGGGGGCTGGCTGGGCATTGAGAGATTTCATGTGGGTCATGCTGTGAAGTGTTTGCAAAACTGGGCCCTTCGTGTTCAGTTCTCCAGGTCAACTTGATCAGTTATAAATGGCTTCACAAAGCAGCACCTTATTCCCTTCCTGACTAAAATCTGATTGATATCCATGTATGGTTTGGAGGTGCCAACAGCCATTTTTAAAGTGCTGATACCAATGGCAACCCTTCCTGACTGCCAGCTTTGACTGCTTTTGGCACTGGGCCCTACAGGGTAAAGATAAGTCAGCACCTATTGTACAAGGTAACCTGGGACAGGAGTGTGACAGACAGAAGGGGGGAGTACAGAGACCATGGGGAGGCCTCTTCTGTAACATTTGCCTGTTCCTTGCTTTTACAGAATGGCCTTCCTTCCCCTTCCAAGTCCTACGTGTTCAATGGGGACTTTGTAGACCGAGGCAAGCAGTCCCTTGAGATCCTCATCATCCTCTTCACCTTCCTGTTGATCTATCCCAAGGAGGTTCACCTGAACCGCGGCAACCACGAGGACCACATGGTCAACTTACGGTAGGGGTTCTGTGCAGGGCTGAGAGTCATGTCATGGGTGCTGTGTGAAATCCCACTCACCCTCCTTTCTCCCCTTCCTTTAGCTATGGCTTCACCAAGGAAGTGATGGATAAATACAAGGTAGGTGGACATTTGTCTCCTTTACATGTGAGGTGTGGGCTTGGAAGACTGGATGCCTCATCTTTTCCTTTCTGACCTGCTGTCCCTAGGTGCATGGGAAAAAAATCTTGAGGATGTTCCAGAATGTCTTCTGCTGGCTGCCCCTGGCCACCCTGATTGACCACAAAGTCCTTATTATACATGGGGGCATCTCTGACACCACTGACCTGGACATGCTTGAGAAAATTCAAAGGGACAAAGTAGGTTTTATTTCCTAGATATTGCAAGAGACAACAGTGCTGCTGATCAGAGGAGCTCATTTCTACATGTTAACTTGGCTGTTGATGAGACAGATCTAATGGACTAGTTGTCTTAGACAAACTTGGAGTAGACAGCCTTGGAGTAGATCACTTTGGTTTGAGTGTATGTACAGGAGGTGTGAAGAGATGAAGCATTGTTGGCTTCTGAACATGTGTTGGTGCTGGCAAAAACAGAGTGATGAGACATTTTTTCACAGTTTCTTAGCCTGTTTTTCCCCCCTCTAGATTTCCAGAAGGATTTTGATAAATTAACTTGTCTCTGCCTCACTCTCTAGTTGGGAAATACTACTTCCCTTCTCCTTGTAGTGACAAGCACTTAGATTAGTCATCAGTCCTTCTGTTGTTGTGTAGCACAGATCCCATTGCAGATTAAATCCCTGTGCAATGTCTGAGCAGCATAAAGTCCTTTAAGAGGTATCTGATGGATGTGGGGCCCAGCTGTAAACCCAGAAAGGCACATCTGGGAAGGATGGTGCTGGTGTCTTCCACAGTTCATCAGCACTTGATGGCAGCAAAGGGAATTGGGGCTCGGAGGCTGGGGTCACTTGAAGTCTGCCAGTGCAAGATGTTCACGCTGGAGGTGTGAACTTCCAAGCAGCCTCAGCTCCATTCCTCTCATGCTTTTCAGTTTATTTCTGTATTAAGAACAAGAAACACGAAGGAGTCGAATAGAAAAGTGAGGATGCAGGACATGAACGGGGAGAGCAAACCAGAGACTGACGCAGCACGGAACGAGGCAGCTCCCAGGGCTTCTCTGCAGCCCCAGCCAGCCCAGGCTCCCAGCACGGCCAACAGGCTGGAGTTCTCCAGGTGGCTTCGGCAGACGGTGCAGGAACAAATGGATTCGTGCCGCCGGATGATGGATATCAGCGAGTCCGAGCCAGAGGAACTCACCTACTCCAGCCTGGTCACCTTGAAGGATGCGGATGAGCCGTGCTGGACTCACCAGGAGGAGTGCAAGCAGGTGAGGAGTCTGGCGGGGCCCTGAGCTTGGTGGGCTGTGGGTTCCCCTTGCAGCAGTTCATCCTTCAGTGGCAAGTGGGCAGGAAGGGCTGTGCTGTGAGCGTGTCGTCTCTGCTGCTTGGGGATGTGTTGTAAGGTACCTGAGCTACCCCCTGGGCAAGAGAGGCCTGGGGATTTGGTTTCCTTGGTTTCCCAGCCTGTCTCTAAGTCTCTTCTGTGTGCTCTGTAACCAAGGTTACTCCACTTGAATAGGACACTGCAGTGCTGCACACCTTATCAGCATAAAGCTATATATTGAGGTCAGGGTTAAAGAGATTAAGCTTTAATCCCAACAGTGGTTACTGAGTCAGCACTTGCATTTCTGAAGGCTGCAGAATGTCCTGGCTAGAGAACAAAGGAGTTTAATACTAAGCCTACTCATGCCTGCAGAGTCTGGTGGATGTTCCTGTCCTGGCACTTGTGTTTTGGGATGGAGGAGGACAGATAAAGCTCTTACAAGTCTTAGAGGCAGCAAAGACAAAGCTTGTATTGGGTCTGATTTACGAACACCTCTTTCCCCAGGCACCTTGGGTGTTCCTGTAGTTTCAGGCCAACAATATTTTCACTTCTGAGGTGGCCCAGGTCTGTGATAGTTCAGCTGGAATTCAGGAAACACATGTTTTTTTTGCATTATGGTAATAGCAGCAGTCCAGTGAGGGATTCAGAGACTGAGCTGTATTTGCATAGTCAACTTTGACAGGTGATGTCTGCTGTGGGCACACTTTATTCAGCGAACTCTTCCAACCCTTTCAGGTTTTAGACCTTCTCTGGAGTGACCCCATGCCTCAGCAGGGCTGCAGACCCAATAAGGTGCGAGGTGGGGGCTGCTACTTTGGGTCTGACGTGACAGAGAAGATCCTTGAGAAGTACAACTTGCAGTTCCTCATCCGCTCCCATGAGTGCAAGCAGGAGGGCTACGAGTTCTGTCACAACCGCAAGGTCAGTGAGGGGGATGGCCTGAAGGTTTCCAACCTTCCAGGGCAGGGTTTCTGTGAGGGTGGCCTTCTCTCAGCTCTGTGATTCTTCCTAGGGGTCTTGAAGTACATGCAAAATCATTGAACAGCCTTATTGGGAGTTACTGAAAGTTTATTTCCAGCTGTTTGGGCAGTCTGGAGCCACCTGCTCTGCTGGGGACATTGCTATGTGGGTGAAGCGTGTCCTGGTGTGTGGTAGCAGAGATCTGACCTCACATGTACCACTTAGTGCAGCTGTTGCTGAAGGTGATGTGCAAAAGGTGTTGTGGAGCTGCTGCAGCCAAGTTTTGCTCTCCTAAGACTCGGGGTCATGGCAATGACTACAGTGGGGCACTCTGGCTCTGGAGAGTGGGTTTGGGACAGCACAGTGAATTCACAGATGCCCAGCATGTGGCCACATCCACACGAGATCTATGGTGCCCTTGTGGAAGCAGCATGTATAGTTAAGGCTTCCAGGCCAGCTGCAGCCTCACTCTGCCTTTTCCATGTAAAACATGGTGCTTTCACCTGTTTCCACCTTTCACCAGTCTGTGGAATCTGGATGAGATCAGGTGTGCTGCTTACACATACATACATGTTACAGGAGGTATGAACTGACTGTAAATGCCTCTCTTTTTGGCATTAGGTGCTGACCATATTTTCAGCCTCCAACTACTATGAGGTTGGCAGCAACAGGGGAGCCTATGTGAAGCTGGGACCGGACCTCATCCCCCACTTTGTTCAGTACCAAGCCAACAAGACAGCTCACTTGCTCACGATGACCCAAAGGCAAGGAGTTCTGGTTGCCAGAGGACTGGGAGGTGCAGCTTCTCTTGTGCTTTGTGGCAAGTCCTTGATGTGCTTCTCTGTTCTGCATCCCCCAGAACCAGCAGAGTAGAGGAGTCTGCCTTCCAAGCCCTGAGGGAGAAGCTCTTTGCTCACACCTCCGCCCTCCTCAGTGCATTCAAGGCCCACGATGAGCACAACACAGGTACAGCTGAGCTTTGGTAGGGCAGGGCTGAGGCAGCAAGGTGTGTGTCTGGCTGGCTGGAGACTCCTCACTGACAGCCATAATGAACAGCTCGCTGAGGCCAGGGGAAAGCGTGCTTGTGCCTGCAGTGACAAATACAGTGAGAAAACACCTACACTGGGTGTGTACTGCTTCAGGCTGTCTTGGCTTCGAGTGCTTTCAGCTGCCAGTGTCCCAGAGCCTCCATGTCTCCCTTTCCCTACAGGAAGGATCACACTGAGCAACTGGGCGACGGCCGTGGAGTCAGTCCTGAGCCTGGGCCTGCCCTGGCGCATGCTGAGGCCGCAGCTGGTGCGCAGCACAGAGGATGGCATGCTGGAATACAAATCCTGGCTGGATGACCTGGCCATGCAGCAGCGCAGCCAAGAGGTAAGGAGGGCCACGAGGTAGTTTGGGATGCAGGCTTTCAGGCAGGAAAATGATATTCCACACTCTGAGTTGCAGTTTTTTTCGATTGCACCCAGCAAATCCAGCTCTGCCGTGGTTGCTGTTGGCCTGGAGAAATGCTGCTTGGAGGGGACAGGTTGGTTGCTGATGGTCTGTACTGCTGTTGCAGAGGGTGCAGTCATCACACACCTGTTTGATAAGGCACTGCTGGCACATTCTTGAGAGCAGGACATGTTTTTATGGGGAGGTGTGCAGTGTCCACTCAGGACAGAGGGCTGTCAGAACAGTACAGTGAGTGCCATCATGTTGTCTTTCAGCACATCCAGTCAAGCTTGCTGGAAGTCATTTATCGAAACAGATCCAACCTGGAGACCATTTTCAGGATCATAGACAGAGACCACTCAGGTAAGCAGGTGTGCAGGGGGTGTTGGTCAGTCTTGTATTCCTTTTAGTACGGAGAAAGGTGTTTTTTTTTACTTAACTACTTAAGGCTTGGGTCCTTCCACTCCTTCCTATGCTTCTGAAATATCACTGCATGTTTCCATAAACTGGATGCATTTTCAAGGCTGTACAATGCAGGTAGAGAATTCAGTAGTTTTTTGTTCTGTAGCTGAGAGTTCTTTGTTCTGTGATGAGAGCAATGACAGCAATGCAGTGTCCTGGGGATCTTTCAAGCAGCAATCTCTACCAAATTATTTTGGGAAGGAGCAAATAGTCTTTGCTTTCTTTTGTTCTCTGGCATTGTCTCTCTACTGCTTTACTCTGCTTTAGTCGGTGTTTTCTGTGCTAGATGCAGCTCCAGCATGTGAAATCCTTCTCCACAGGTCTCATCTCCTTTGAGGAATTCCAGCAGACCTGGAAGCTGTTCAGCTCCCACATGAACATCGAGCTCACAGACGATGGCATCAACGACTTGGTTCGCAGCATCGATTTCAACAAGGACGGAAACATCGACTTCAACGAGTTCCTGGAGGCCTTTCGCCTTGTCAAACAGTGCCAGAAGTGAGAACCTGCACAGGGTTCCGAGTCCAATGCCTTGATGTCTGAGAAGCCAGGACTGTGTCCCACTTAACTACAGACAGTGCCTGCGGATGCCAAGCAGGGTACCCAAAACAGAGACCAAGAGCTGTGACCCATTTTGGGGAAGGTAACAGGCAACACAGACGACCTGCACTGCAATGCTGACCACTTGTAAAAGAAGCTGTATTTTAATTAGACATTCCTAATCAAAAGGAAGATGCAACTTAGTTTCTCTCGTCAGTGCATGTGATGATACGTTGCAGGTCTATTCAAGACTAGTGAAATGGAATGTATTACTTGTAAGCAGCATTTTAATGAGGTTGCACCTGTTTTTGACACAGGTTTCCTTTCAATAAACAGTTTTTTTTTCTAGACTGCTGTTTCTTGGCTCTTGTCTTTTCTAGCTTGGCAATTCCGTGAGCAGCAGTGCTGTTCTGCTTCCCTATCTGTATTCCTTGGCTGTGGTAAGCTTGTTCTGGAAGCTTGAGGCTACTGAATGTGTGCAGTGGAAAAAAATCAGCTCCTAAGCTCCAACACTGTCTCTAGCAAGGGAACTTGTTTAAGGAATCTACTGAGAACCTTCCTTTTTCAAAGCCCTGAGAAGCAGGTTAATTAAAACCCTGCTAGGGTTTTCTTTTTACCTGCAGGTTTTTTCAAACCTGCACATTTAAGGTATTTCCAAAGCATGGTACAACTGCAGCTTCTAAGTGAAGCAAAGCACAGTGGGGTTTGAGGAGTTTGCAAAGCAAAAACAGTGTTATTTGTTTGAAAAATGTAGCCCAGCCAGACTAGCAGGGGCACCGTGGCATAAGGTTTCACTTGGACTGCAACCCCAGTCCCTGAAAAACAGAATTCTAGACTCAGTTGATTTCTTTACAGAGCTCATGTTAGAGCCTGTATTGTACTGTAGAGATGCATCAATTGGAACTCTGCTTCCAAAAAGAAAGTAATCCTTTCCCCGCTTAATTAGGGTTCCATGTGTGCTTTTTTCAATTCTAATGAAACCCTGCTTTCACAAACTCACTAAAATGCCTCAGCATGCTGAGACTGTATTTCTTTTTCCATCCTTGAAATTTTTCAAGTGGAATTGATTTAGTGGCTAATGAACAGAACTATTCTGCCTCCTGTTTGTTTCTGCTGTACCAACTCCTCCTGCAGTGAACACTGTTCTTCTTTATTTTCAGTGAATCTTGTAATGAGGGGGAAAAAGTCACCTTGGAGGGGGGAAACATCTCTTTGCTCTACATGGAGTAGGCACCTGGTCTGCAGCACTTGCTCCCAGGTAGGATGTACAGGCCCTTTCCATACATTTGGGGCTGCCAGCAGCTCTGTGGCATTAGTTTGGACACCTCATTACCTGCAGTGCCTGGAGCAGAGTGAAGGGCACTTACCTGGAGCTGTGAGCAGCGTCACTGCTTTGCTGTAACCCAGAGCCAACACCACACACCAGTTATTACAAAGTCAGACTGAGTTTATTACTCTTGGGCAATTAAAAAAAGGCAGAAGACAATGTCCAGACGTTCTGTTACTTGGAGGGGCAGCAAAGCTCTGTATAATGCACATATGTAAAGTGATAAAAAAAAAACATAACCTTCAGATCCGTGCAGTCCAAAGGAAGGACAAACTGGAAACAGAGCAATTAACAAGTCTGTAATGATTTAACTAAACTGTTGACACAACGTTACTTGATTGTTCTGACAGAAACACAGAAGTGGGTGAAGCTTTCCACAAACCAAGTCACAAGTGAAACAATCCCCTCAGCACTGCATTTCTAGGACAATGTTGTTGTAAAAAAAGGAGGAAAAAAGAAAAAAAAAATGTACAATAGTACATATAGTTTTATAGTAAAATGGTATCTGAACAGATTCAGTTTTCCTTCTTTTGTTAAAGCATATACAGCTTTACAAAATATAAACCTTCCAAAGGTCAATTTTAAAAGCTTAGAAGAGGCTTTGCTAATTCTAAAGGTAACAGCCAAAATACCATTGCTCCTACAAGATGTGCGTTTTTATTTTACCTCAACAGTTTTAGCCTTGGAAGGTGAGCCATGAACTCGACTAACATGTTCTGTGCAAGCCCAGCAGCATCCAGCAGTCAACTGAAGACTCCTCCTCTGATGGGAATGCTCTCGTTCAGCCCGTGCTCTATTAGCTTGATGTCCTCCAAGTCATCCTTGATGATGCTGATCAGGTGGCTCAGCCCTTCCTGCTGCTGCTTCAGGTGCTGCAGGCAGTTTAGAAAGCAGTGTAAGTAATAATTCTTAAAAGTGTCGTGATGGGTGGTGTTGGCACATGGAAAAAGCCTGGCAGAATTTCTTGGAAAGAAGGAAGAACAGTGTTTTCTGCACTAACAGTCTAACTCTGTAAGGTGTACAAGACCTTGACGAATTTGAGAAGAAACTGATCAAAAAATCAGTTGTGTTCTTGACATATTCAGTGTGTATCTGGCTTAAATGAAGCAATTCCCAGAGCATCCCAGGATTCTGCCCAGCAATACTTACTTGTTTGATTTCCCTTAAGAGGTCTGCATCTATGTAATAGCGCTCTTCAGCTCGCACTGCTCCAAAGTGGTTCTGCATCCTGATCTGGGACATGAGCTCATTCAGTCTGCCCTGGGAGGAGAAACAGGTTTAAACCCAACCCAGCTCTTTTACATCTCTATTTCATGCAATACTTACTATTCCTTGTGTCACCAGGACTGGAACCATTGCTGTTCATTTACACTTTCAAATGTTTTGGAAGACATGCAAAGGCAAGTGACTCCAACACTTGCAAGAACTCAAAAAAACTTAAATACTTGTCACAACGCTACAACTGCTGACAGCTTTCCACAACAAATATATGTGTGCATGGTTTGGAGAACTTGTATTTTTTTTGTTAGTGAGGGAAACCCAGAGTTGTCAGCCCACTTCTGTGAAGTCCTCACCTTGAACTGTGTGGGTGCATTCAGCTCACACTGAATGGTATCCAACTGTACACGGAGCTGCTCCTCATCTGCCTGAATGGCATAACCACTCTTCCTTTGGATCTCCTGCTTTATCAACACCTACAAAAGAAGCTTTGGGGGTTCATGAGGGAAGACTTGGCCCATCTCTTTCCCCACCACTCCATCCCTGTCTTTTCGCCCTTCTCCCAGCATGGGACTGCCCTGAGAATGAGACAGAATGTTCCCAAGTGCTGAGGACTTGAAGCTTTCCTTGAAAGCTCTGTACTTAAATGAACAGTGTTTTTCAACACAGGTCCTTCTGCCCCCTCTGCTTCTGTCAAAGGAGTGATGTGACCATTGCTGTTACCTGTAATGTTCTGTGAGAAAGAGCCATCAGTTTCCTTTTGTACTGTGCAATTTTGGCCATAGTTGTCGTTTGGTTTTTCTGCAGCTCACTGATATCTTCTGATATTATCTGCAGAGGAGAGGGAGCCAGAGTTGGGAGTCAGATGAGTTTTTGGTAACAGAACACGTGAGTCCTGATTTAAAACTGCAATTTTCACCACAGTACACAGCTCAGCAACTTGGTGTCCTTCCCACACATGGCCCTAGAAACCTTTCTGCTACCTCTAATGTTCTGAAACTGAGGCAGTGGAAAACTGGTTGCCTAAATCAGAGTCCATACCAGAACAGCTTAAATGAGCTGGTTTCAATTAGGAAGCTCAAACCAGAAACAAAACTTCTGGCCAAAGATAGATTGAAGAAATACATCAAGAAAATGGTTCCAGTTTGTTTGAAGCACAACAGGAAGTTCATTTAATAGCACATCCCTCACCAACACATTAAAGATGAGCAGCCTTACATCTAATCGAGTTTGATGCTGTTTGGTCATCTGATCTTGGACCTTCAGTCTTCTCAACAGTTCCTTGAAACCCACCATTGGCACAGGAATAAGCCTAAAGAAAACAAATATTTCTTGTGACACATTTTTTTTACTGGATGTGTGGCATGGATTAATACTTGTGAATAGAATCTAATGAAAGTTAGAGATAATTTTGGCCTTTCATGAGTAAACATAATACATAAATATATCTTTTGCTAAGCTCTGGTCTCCTCACTATTCCTAAACGCCTCTTCCTTTTTCAGAAAGAAATCAACCCAAATCATCTGTAACCAGTGGAGAGTACAAAGGTGTGTCACCTTCAGCTGCAGGAACAGAGAGAAAAATCCCCAAGGGCTGGAAAACATAAGTCACAGTAACTAGTCCATGCAGTGGAGGACACCATTCCAAGTAATGCAATTAAGGATTTGCATCCTGGCAGCCCCTAAGTGCCTAAATGGGTAAAGGGATTTAGACAGGCGCTTCCAGTAATCTTCAGCGTTTCCAGGGAGATCAGCACTTGGACAGTTTGTGCTCTAATTTACTTCCTGCTAGTTATTTATCTGAAGGGTACTATGCAGTGTCTGTTTCTCCCTTTCCCAAGTTTTGTTGCAATCCCTGGACAGACTTTTGGACTTACTTGTCGGGATCAGGATTATCAACTTTGGCTTGTTCCCATATAATAGGATCAACACCTGGAAAGAAACAAACAAAGGATTTTT
>VYZS01021446.1:0-12597 GCA_013400695.1 Neodrepanis coruscans
AGTGAGTGTTTAATAGATATTTGCAGGGGATAATTGTTGAGTGGGTTAAATAATACTTCTGTATTATTTTAATTTTACTTATCTGAAAATACCGGTTATGTGGGGGAATGAAGTATAGGAAGGGGAAAAAACCTTAGTAGAATTGATAATGGCTCTTAATTAAGTCTGTATTCATGAGCTCCAGATCCATTAACTAAAATTTTATTTGAGTTTATTTGAGTTTCAGGAATGTTATTTTTATTGCTTTTGTGTTTTTCAGAGAAAAAAAGTTAGCTTGGTTTTAGGGCATAAGAAAGACTTTCTAAATTCTGTTCTGGTCTTCATATATCTGGAGCTTCCAGGGGGTGAAAGCTCAACTTCATGTTTGTGAGTCATTGATGTCGATGATAGATCAGATCAATTGCATAAGAGGAGGTAAGCTAATACAGAAGAGCTCTTGGCTACTGGCCTTCTAAGGTTTTTCTAGAGCAAATACTTTCGGAAGTAGAATTTCACCCTGATGTGCCCAGGATAAAATCCAGATAAGACTTTACTATAGCCATTACAAAGCTCTTGTTTGTGGGAGAAGGTGGGTCTATGTCTAACTTGCCAAGCATGTTTGTCATGGTGTAAGTCATTGCTATTGGGAAACTGGAGGAACTTGTTCAAGCCATAAAAGTTGTGGTTTGAGATAAGACAGCAGTCTGATGTGAGCACAACATGGCTGAAGTCAGCTACGAGAACTTAAGAGTAACCATTTCAGTGTGCTTGTCTCAGTTTGCAAATACTTTTGTCAGTAGATTACACTTCTACCATTGAATTAGTTTAAAAAGTGCCTTAATTGAATTGTGGAAATGGGGTAGAAAAACCAGAGTGTAAAATGAAGATGGTGAATGTAATTTCCCTGTAAAAGGTAAAAACTCAAATCTACAGAGTAGTTTACCAGTCTTCTCTGATCTGTTGACTCAATATATGATGTGCTGGTTTTTTTTTAGAAATCAGTTAATGTGCTACCTGTTCTGTGATTCCTAGAGGCAAGTCCTCATAAATACTTCCTTTAAGTGCTGTAGCCTTTTTATGTAAAACTTCATACTGGTTTCCTATGAAGTGACTTAAGTGTCTTGCTTAGATGTTCTAAACAGTGTTAGCTTTCTCCCCACTAACAGACATACTTAAAAAATAAACGTTCTTAAAAAATAACGTTTATACTGAAGAAGTCTCTCTGAAATACAAAATAAGGCAAATCTAGTGATAAACAGCCATATGATGCATCTGTGGAAGTCTGTGTGCAAGGCATGCTTCCAGCACACTCTATAAGTCAGGAAATCCTGGCATGTCTGTATCCCCAGACTCTTGATTGAGGCTAAAGAGATGAGCAAAATGTGTTCTTGATTATTGCAGATTCTAAATGAAAGTTTATAGTAGTCTTCGTGACGAACTTAAATGCTCAGTCCTGGAGTCAATACTGTGATAATTTTCTCTTGCTAAGAAGTTTGGTTATGGTCTTCCTAGTCTGTCATGAACTGCTAGAAATTGAGAGTAGTTGTGTTGTTTCTCATCAGGTTGAAATTTTCTGTGACCATACTGTAATTACGTTATTACAGATTCACATCTGTAGTTTTACTCAAGAAAAATGGCTTTGTATCTCCAATACAAATATTTTTGACAATGGAAATATGAAAACAGATGCCTGTGTTTCTATTGAATAAATGTTTATTCATGCTTTTTATTTTTGAACATTAAGCTCTGACAAAGCTTTACTCAATGCAGTAGTGGGTACTAGTTTGATTTTTTTCAATTACGTGTTGGCAACAGGCTTTTAGAAATACTCTTAATTCGTTGATCTTACACTTTAAGGCTTTGCACTGGTTTAAAATTAGTATATTATAATATTAAAAGAACCCGTTTGGAATATGGTGAAAGTATGTATTTTTTTAAGCTGGTGTGGTGCATATAGAAAAATAAAAAGTTTTGTACTGTAGTTTTAAAATGACATTGTTTTTAAAGCTCTAAAAGGCACCTTGAATTATTATAGCTTGGTTTATTATAGTCTTGTGAGTCTGTGGTTGTGTCTCTTAACCAGTGAGAAATCCAAGTAGTTAGTAGTGCACATTTAACATAACCAAGGAAGAACATTTGGTTTAAAATGTTCACAGCCCATTATGTCAAATGCCGAATCAATACTTGTATACCTTATGGTATTTATTTGCCAGAGGTGTGAGGGAAGTTCAGTATAGTTGCCACCTCTAAAATTTTGTGATGATAATGTGTTTTGTAGGTGAAACATCATACAGACTCATTACTTTTCCTCAAGTGTTTTGTTTTATCTGCTGAAATTTAGTTAAATGTCATGTTGTGGCACAGATAGAGTAATAAGCTATTCTCTTGAAACAAACAAATTTGTTGTCAGAGGCAGTGGAAGAATGTAAAGAGAAACAAGATGCAATCAGAACAGTGGCCAGGGAAGATTTTTGGATGTGGATGT
Organism: Neodrepanis coruscans; assembly: GCA_013400695.1. Taxonomy (NCBI): domain Eukaryota; kingdom Metazoa; phylum Chordata; class Aves; order Passeriformes; family Philepittidae; genus Neodrepanis; species Neodrepanis coruscans. Next base: position 2,465 of record VYZS01021446.1, read on the forward strand.
TACAGGTAGTGGGAGGTGAGAGTGGGGGGGGAGTTAGTATTTTTCAAGGAATTTGGAGGGAGTGATTAGAGGCCACAACATGGAAGCTGTTTGATTGTCCTGTTTGTGCGAATGGATTTGAACAAGTTAATAAACTAGAGAGTCATTATTCAGCACAGACAGGAAAGCCTATAGGGAAATGCATGTTGATGACGACTAGATGACAGCCTTAAGTGACTGGCAAGATGGTGGTATATGTGAAGAGGAGAGATTTCTAGGTATTTTAAAATATTAACAAGTAGTCAACATGTCTTGCCCTTACCTAGTACATGCAATGTGGCTTTTGATTTTTCTAAGCTCTTCTTTGTTCCTCTTCAGATCTATCATTTTAGCCACATTCAGAAATTTGTGAGAGCTGCTTAATTTTTTTTTTTTTTAATGGATATGGTAATTGATAGTAACAAAGATTGGACTCTGGGAGGAAGTCTGTTCTGTAAAAAAGGAGCTGACAGTGCATCTGAGCAAAGTTTGCTTAGCTAAGGTGAATAGTGTGTAGCATGATTAGTTGACTGAGTTGAACACATAACTTTAAAGATGGATAAAAAGTGGATGCACACAAAGCTTGAGAATCAGAAGTATAGCAATTTCTGCGTAATCTAATTGACTTTAGGCTGAGGTTTCATGGTAACATGGCATCTGCAGTCCCATTGTGAAAGTTTCAGTTGTTTTGTTAATATCTGCCTTCATGCACGGAAATCATTTGAAAATGTTAATGGAAAGAAGACAACTTATGTGATACTGTACTGTCTTGCTGTAATTTTTTTAAAGGAGCTGAAACAGGTATGTTGCCTTTAAATTGCACTGAAAGTAGACTAGCAATGAAAATGATAGTGTACTACAGGGATTAATAATGCTTTTACAGATGAGTTACAGCTCAACATTTTGCTTTGCAAATGAATCTGGACAGATTAGAACAATTGTTGAACAATTAGTGCAGTAATGCTACAAGCACTGATTATTATTTTTATAGCATATGTCTATAATTTCTTATATAGGCAGAAAGCAGAATTCTAGGACATTTCACTGCTGTTCAGAAACTGGATTGGTTGAAGGTCACTTTGATCATGCAGTGTAGTGTTTTTGCTTTTGATACTGAATAACCACCACTTGCAACATGTTTCATACAGGGATTTGATGTGCACTGCAGGATACTGGAAGGTAAACCTGGAAGTATCTGCTACACTTGAAATCCTTATTCTGCATTTCTGTTGAGTAGTGCTTCTTTGTTTTTGAGTACTGGAAAATGTAGTTGGGGTGATGTCCTACTCTACCAATTTTTAGGACATACCTGAAGCTGAGTTAAGGCTTACGTTCTCTATGTAAACTGCACCTCAGTTAATAATAATGTCTTTCAAGATTATGCTGGAATCTCAAAAATTTCAGCCATGTACACCTGATCAGTATCTTACTTTACAATCAATGTATAACTTGTGCCAAGTGTTTGCACTTGGATGTTATTGCTGAGTTTAAAATTATACAGTAAGATTAAGCAAGGTTCGAAGTTGTTACTGAAACAGGAGCAGCTCTGGGTTTAGGCTGCAGCTCTGGGAACTGTGGCTAGTCCTGCTATTCTTTCCTGTTATTCCCAGCAACTGCACTAGGCAACTGTACAGTTAACTGAATATGACTTTACAGTCTAATCTCTCAACAGTAGCATTTTGTGGGCTTCTGTTCTTTGAGCTGCATTCCCGGTAACTATATAAACAAGACTACTGTCACCTCCAAGGGCCCAACTGAGATGAAGGAGGGCTTTTTGCACTCTTAACTTGTAACTGTGCAGGACAAAAGTAAGATCATTGTTTGGGCCAAAATCTATGCTAGATGTGTGACATTGGTGTTTGACGTATCTGAAGTATTACACAAAGTGACTGGCAGTCACAATAGAATGGTGTTAAAATGCTTCTGGTGATGAAAATCTTGTTTCTTCAGTATTGTTGCCTATGCAGGACTAGCAGGCATTAGAAGTGGTAATTAGAGTGACATAGGTGAGAACACAGCAGGGAGCAGACTTGAGTGGGTAGGAACCATTTTTGCAATACTTATTATGATGAACTGCATCATAAGGACTTCTGTATTTGTGCTGATTTCTAACATTGTTTGGCTTTACCTATACAGGCTAGTCAACTAATTTGGCTGTGTTATGGTTGGGAAGTTCATCTGCCCCACTAGGCATTAGTCTTGGGTAAACACGTAATGAGAGACAGCTAGTACCTCAAGGCTTGTGATCCTATAAAGGTAATGTGAACATGAGTGTTTGTAGGATTCAAACCCTAAACTAAAAATGATAAAGTGAAAAACTGAATGGTTCTGTTAGTGGAGTGATTGACTTACTGATTTGAGGTAACATTACAAGTTTTGTCCCTGGGACAGTTGGTATCCAGAGTACCAGGGAGGAGTTAATTTCATAATTCATTTATTTGCCAGAAGGCTGCTTTGCACCAGTTAGTGTCAGGAATCAAGAGATGGTACGGTTCTTTCTGGTTTAGAGAAGTTCCTATACAGTATGAAACCATCATGGCTAGCTCATACAGCTGGAGTTTGCCTTCAGCGTTATGTTGGGGACAGCATTTGGATAAACAATCCCCATGTACATCTGCAGCATTTCATGCTCCAGTAATTACTACCCGGGGGTGATGATCTTTAAGATCTGTGTGTGTGGTTTTTACTGTGGAGAAGCCAGAGTAGCCTATATGGCTCAGAATTCACTGACTCATCATCTTCCACCAGCACACAAAATTCACACTTGCTTAGATGTGACCTTGTGCACGTATACACTGGTGTCTAGGCCGACCTCTGTCAGGAACTGTAGTCTAGATGGATTGTCATTCTGCTTTAGTGTGTCGGCCCTTTCATTTGTAGAAGACCCTTTACTCCCATTATATTTGTTCCTCATGTTTTAGCATTGTCCTATTTTAATAATCTGAACCTTGGAAATTACGGTATTATTTATTTGAAAACATGAAGCTTTTATTTTTGCGTTTTCAGTGATGTCCCACCTTGGTAGCTCTTTCATTTCATCAGGAAACAGAGTACATTTGACAAACTATGGGAGCAAGCTGTAAATTGAATCCTAAGGGAGAATGCAAGCCTTCAAAGATGTATGTTTTTCAGGGAGGTTGTGGACCATAATGAAACCTCCATATTTTATGTGAACAGAAAATGATAACACTTGTAAACAAGTCTTTTTGGAGAAAATAGCAGTGTTGTTGTGCCTGTGATCTTACCCTGTGTTTAGGATAGATGTGATACCACAGGTGCAGAGCAGATAAGCAAGCTGGTTTGGTGATGCATTTTCAGAAACAACTGTGTGCTGAGTCCCATAGGTTATAATATTTTAAGACAGTCTAGATGTAATCTAATGGCTACAGATGCAGAGTGCAGGGATTTATAGGGTTTAGGTATAGCTTGCCTGTATTTCCATGGTGCTAGAAGCCTGAGTAAATTTTGGCATGTCAGGTTTGCCTGCAGATTGCATGCTATTCAGTCATGCCATTCAGTCCTCTAGCTGACAGTAGTATACAAAGGTTGAGTCCAGCCATTGGATGGTATGATAGGTCCTCCTAAAATGCTTGCAAATGGTAGGTACTAGAATTTGTATGAAAATGATGTTGTTCTGTAAGCTCCATTTTCTACTTATGAAATAGAAATGCTGATGTGCTACAAAATTTTGTAGGCTGTGAAAAGCATGTGATGTGGCTGTATTTGCTATGCTTTGACTCAGTGCTAAAAAAAGAGCATGTACAGTTGATTTATGTAATGAATCAAAACAATATCTCCCACAATGCAGTCAGGATTTTTTTTCCCAGGGGATTATTCAGGGATTACTTGGGTTTATTCTTGCAGGAAAAGGATGAGCTGTACATTGCAGTCCCACAGCTGTAATCCACCTTATTGTTGTGTCCAGTTTCCCTTTCTGATGGGCTCTGCAACCTTCCCTGCTGATTTCTGCATACATGGTTGGCCTCATCACTGCTCATCTGCAGAAGACTGACTGACATGCTTTACAGTCCTGTATGCTCAGAGAGTTGCTAGCTTAATTTGGTGACAAATAACCCTCAACAGAAAGATCTATTCAGATGTCATTCCTAGGACTAACCCCTAACAATCTCTTTGATCTTGGAAGTTCCAAGTGACTGGATTCCTAATTCACCCAGTTATACATTCATTGCCAGATGGAGCAGTGTACTTCCTGAAAGCATTATGTGCTGCACAGCAGGAGGTGCATGCAAGCGGAACTGCTGTAACAATACTAATGATGATCATTCTAGCGATAGGCAGTGTCTGCACTCGTGATTTATACTGTTGTTGTAAAGGAAAAAAGTCTGGTCCACAGTGTTCAGGAAAAACTCTTCTGGAATGTCCCTAACAATCAGTTTACTAGTGAAAAATTCAGAACATATTTGTGTCTATCACCCCAGTAAATACAGTATATATCTTTTTTTTTCCTATCTCTGATTCTTTTCAGTTTCATGAGAATATGGAGTTGCATCTGGTTGATGCTGGGGATGGGCTAGAGCTATGACTATGAACTGCTTAGGCAAAAGAAGTTACCTAGAATTAGGATAAACTTCCACTTTTTTTTTTTTATTTCTGACATTTTGTTTTGTTCCAAATACTGTTATAAAACAGGGAATATAAGTAGTAGTTCTGGCTTTAGTTTGCAGCCATTTCTTGAGGCTGTGTGCTAAGCAGCATCATCAGGGTTTAAAGAAGCAAGCTTCAAGATTGCTTAAAGGTAAGATTGTAGAACCAAGGCACAGTGAAGTTGCTTTCAAAATGCAAAACTGGTGCATGCTGTTAACTAGAAACTTGTCTCATATTGTTTCTCAGCTAAGTAAGAGTGACGCTCAGTGGCCAATTTTCATCTTGGAGTTGTGTAACATTATTTCTTTCTGCAGGAATCTGGGATATCAATTGCTGAATTCTCTTGGGGGAAAAGAAAATTTGCCATGGGGCACTTCCATCATGGCCCTGGGAGTTTGCCTCTGGTACCACAGTGGGGAGCTGTGATCACCTTGCGTGGATCATGGAAAAGGTGAAGAGCAGAGGGGCCCCATCTTCCATCACTTGGCTCCCTGCTGTGGGCACCTGCTCCTTGTGTGGCATAAGGAGGTGTAGGACACTGATTTTATTTATTTATTTATTTTTAAATACCAAGGAAAAACCCACAGGAGGGCTGAAGGAGATTAGGCTCTACCCTGGGAAGGTCTGGCAGGAGGTTGCTGCTTTCTGTAACTGTCTCAGAAATACAAGTGGGGAATTCAAAGTACAAGACAGATGAACAAAGAAGGCAACAGAGTGGAACTAGTAACAGCCCCAGGGAAAACCAGAGCAGACAGGGAAGAGTGTTACGAAGTACTCATCAAATTTACATGTAAATAGTAATGCTAACATTGTACATGATTAACCAGAATCCCCTGCAAAGTCAAACAGGAATGAATAAGACAAAGACTTCGTGCAGCTCTGAAGTGTTTGGCTGTTACTACTACATGAAACTGCTGGCAATCTGCATTGTGAGCAGAGTTCATGGCATCTGTGATTAGATGCTGCATATTGAAATTGGCAAAAACAGCAGTTCAATAGGGAAAGCAACTTATTTGCTAACACTCATTCAAGTTCAAATGTAAAAGATTAACATTACTGTAAGAAATTACATTGGCAAGAGCTTTTGGTAAAATGGATAGAATCAACCTGGAATTAAGATTTTGGCTGCAGAATTTTCAAACTTCTGGTTTTGTGGCAAGGAGACACTGCTGCCTTTGGACCCAGGGGTGGGGTTCAAAGGTAAGTCCTAATGTCTTCTCACTGCCATCAGAGGTTACAGAAATTGTTTGCTAAAACAAAATTAGCAGACTGACATTTCAAAACACCAGCGCTGAATCAGGGGCTTTACAGCTTTTACAACTACAAACAAAGAAACTGAATACTGAGAATTATTTACACCAAAAGAAACAAAAATTCAGTTACACCCCAGAGAAACAAGTATGAGGAGAGAGAAACATACTCTTAGTGTTGCATAATCAACAGTTGTCTGTGCTTTTTAAAGAAGGATTTTTTGCCTGTGAGTAAAGCTTTTTCTTTGCACAGATTGTTTTCCCCTACCTAGTTGCTAATTCTTGATTAAATTTTCCTCAGGGTGTCTGAAATAGCTTACAAAACAGTGCTGGCTGATACCTGCAGAGCACTGACAAGAGCCACAATCTTCAATTCCATGTTCATTACCTCAGCAGCATAATCTTAAACTATACAAAAGAGTTTATAATGCAGGATCAGCTTCTGAAAGCTTACCATCTTTACCTTTGTTGTACTCACTCTTGTGGGATGTGTGGTGATGACTACCTGACAATTGCCTGAAATTCTACAGAAGATGGGAGAAATTTTACATTTTGTTGTCTTAATATACGTTCCCCTATTCCAATGTCTTTGCATAATTAAAAAATGCATTTTCTAAGGTGTGTTTCAGGTAATAGTTAAGATAGTTTTATTTCCTATATGGTAACTCAGTGCTGACTGAAATGCAAGACAAAACAGAGCAGATTTTGAAGGTTTAGTTACAAGTACTTTCCTGTAACAAAAATAATATAGAAAAAGGAAATTCTGTTTCTTATGCATACTTGTAGCTTGTCTATACATGAGATGTTTGCATTTTATTTCAAATGTTTTTCTACAAACATGGAAGTTCATTTACAAAGGACATTAAATCTCAGTATTTCTAACATGCAACTTTACAGTAATTCTCACTTCACTTGCTATTTTATTTTAAAATTACTTACAAGAAGATGTATTTTTCTGGATTTTTATTATGAAACATTTTCCTTCTTCTTGATTCCAAGGCATGCCAGATTTTGTTTCTTTCATCTGATTTAATCATGCATGATACAGTAGAACTGGTATAAAGGGTACATAAGCATACAGGTGTGAAAGCCTGGGGAACAGGTAATACTCACTTAATGCAGCAAGGATTTCACCAACACCAGCAAGATCAGTTACATTTTCTTGCTTCATCTCCCTTAAGGTTCATTCCATTTCAGATTTCAGCTTCATGAAAGTAATGGATTTCTGGACTGGCTCTCACACAACCTTTCAGTGGTTAAATCAGACCTGATACAAACTTTCTATGCATCACAGATGTCTCAGTACAGACTTGGAGAGAAATTTAGTCAGAAATTTAGGTTTAGTCCAGATAGTTTTGGAATTTTTTTTCTGCATTTTCCCCTATAATATATTTAGTCACTTTATTATTTAAAAGTTAGCATTTTTAATTAATTTTGTCTCTGTTTCAAAAAACCTGTCTGGATTGTTCTCCAGTCTTCCAATACCTTTCCTCAGGATCACAGTACATGTACTCTAAATAATATTCATTTCCTTTGTGTATGGAATTAATTTCAAATACAAAAATAAGAATGATAGAGATGCTATACTAGGAATACCGTAACTTAACTGGGTCCAGTCATGTGTTGTGAACTCTAGTTAGAGAGCAAGCTGGAGGTTGGGGTCAATATCCATGGACTGGGGAAGAAAGGCAGGGATTAGGGGTGTACGGATGTCAGTATATGCCAGACCTCTAGTGGACACAATGCAGCAATGCTTTTGGAGTGTGAACACCACAATGGGAAACCCTATGTACTGTCAGGGAAAAGTTGCTGAAAAGTCTCTTTCAAAAGCCTACGTATTATCTCTGCAGAACTATCTCACCCCATCATTCAGTGCAGTTTTAAGTGCAGACGTCCCAGAAAATCAGTTAACTCAAAATCCTAACTGCTGTTTTAACTAAACAGCTACAGTGAGACATCCCCAAAACTGGAAAACAAGAAGCTGGACTGTGGCCCTGTAGAAAGAGATTTGAGGGTTTGGGCTGGGAACAAGTTGAATCTGAGCAGCCAGGAGGGGCCTTGTCCTTGTCCTGGGGGAGGGGCATCAAGCAAAGCATCACCAGCTGGTTGAGGGAGATGATTGTCCTGCACTGCTCTGCACTGATGAGGCCTCACCTTGAATATTGCGTGCAGTTTTGGGCAACACAATATAGGAAAGACATAAAGCTATTAGAGATCGTCTAAAGGAGGGCAATGAAAAAAGGCCTTTAGGGGAAGACATATGAGAAGTGGCTGAGGTCACTTGGGCTGTTCAGTCTAGAGGAGACTGAGGTGACCTTATGGCAGCCTAGAGTTTCACCATGAAGGGAAGGGGAGGGGCAGGCACTGACCTCTTCTCTGATGACAAGTAGTAGGACATAAGGAGATGTAATGAAGCTGCATCAGGGGAAGTTCAAACTGGACATTTGGGAAAGGCTCTTTACTGAGAGGGCAGTTGATCGCTCATCGAATAGGCTCTGTGAAAAGTGGTTTCCAGGCCTGTAAAAGTTCAAGCATCTGGATGATGGGTTAGTCATATGGTTTAGTTTAAGGTAGTCATAGTATACTTCAAGTTGGAAGGAACCCATAAGGATCATCCTGCAAGGAGCAGGGAGTGTGACTCAACGATTCTTATGGGCCCCTTTTATCTTGAGATATTCTATGATCCAAAGGATGTGGGTGAATATGATATACTCTCAATTCCATGCTCTCTGACCCTATTTTTGAAATGAGTCCCACTGTCCAACTCAATTCTTTCTGGGATGCCATGTCATCACAGGACTTGATGTTCAAGGTCCAGGATGGTATTCCAGGTGGTAGTGTGAGGTACAGAGTATATCTCCAGCCACCCAGTGGTTGTTTCCATCGTTGTCACTCTGTACTGCTTGCCTCGGTGGGTTTGCAGAAGTGTGATATAATCAATCTGCCAGACCTCCCCATATTTATATTTCGACCACCATCCTCCATCCCACAGAGGCATCCCACTCACTCAACCTGCTTGACTGTAGTGCATATTTCACAATTATGGATAACCTGGGAGATAGTGTTCTTGGTCAAGTCCACCTCTCGATCGCAAGCCCATCTGTATGTTGAATCTCTTCCCTAATGACCTGAGGCATCATGGGCCCACCAAGCCAGAAATAATTCACATTTGTGTTGCCAGTCCAGATCCACCTAAGACTTAGATCCTGGTAGCTCAATCCACCCTTGCTGCTATGCTCCTCAGCCAGACTCTTGGGTCCATGTGCATATAAAATGATGTATCTTCACAACCTACTTCTCTACCCAGGCAGCAATGTCTTGCCACAATTTAGCAGCCCAGATGGGCTTCCCTCTGTGCTGCTATTTGGTCTTTTTCCATCAGTTCAGCCACCCTGCCAGAGAATTTGTTACTATCCATGAGTCAGTGCAGAGATACGGCACTGGCCATTTTTCTCATTCATCAATATCTAAAGCCAGCTCGATGACCTTCAGCTCTACAACCTGATTTGATCCACTTTGTTCCTCAAAAGTGTCTGTGACTTGCTGCACAGACTCCATACAGCAGCTTTCCATTTTTGATGTATCCCTACAGTATTGCAGGAACCGCCAGTGAAGAGAGCGTATTGCTTCTCGTTTTATGATTATATGGTGGGGCCTCCTCAGCACGTGTTACCTTTTCCTTCTCCCCTTCTGATAATAGTCTGAAATTTTTGGTTTTGGGCCAGTTTGTGATGACTTCCAAGATCCATGGGCGATTGGGGTTTCCTATTCAAGTTCACTGTCATCAGCATGATCCACTTGCTCCATGTAGCATCAGTAGCATGATGTGTGGAAGGGACGTTCCCTTTGAACATCCAACCCAGCACTGTAGTCGTGCCAGAAGGAGCTGTGCTTCAGTGCCAGTCACTTTTGAAGTAGCTCAAACCCCTTCATATTTGACCTGTCAATAACTCTTCTTCCAGCTGGGATGTAACAGGATCTTCTGTATCTCTGACTCCAAAACCCCAGGGGTTGTCCTCAGGTCTCCCTGGGTATTTTTTTGCAGACAATCCAGGAAGGACCATTCTCCCTTGTTGCAGTGCCGAACACATTTTTCACATCTTGTGGTGTCCTAACTGTCTCAAGGCATACTGTGTGAACAGCTGCCTCTTTAATTTTTCAAAAGCCTGTTGGGCTTGAGCACCAGAGGATAACCACAACAAATTAACCTTTGTTTGTTTAGCAAAAAGCTGGGTTTTGAGCTAGATAATGGAAGAGGGT
>VYZS01021448.1:0-10416 GCA_013400695.1 Neodrepanis coruscans
CTTCTCCCCAGCAGTGGTTTCTCTCATCAGACAAGATGCTGTGGTTCAGGAAACGAAATTCTTGCTGATAACACCAGCTCCAAATGCTGCAGTTGGCCCATGGATGTACTTATCTCTTCTCTGGTACTTACATCCCTTCTCTGGTAAGATTTGGCTACATGGTGCAGGACTGTGACATGCAGGGAGAGCAGAATCCTGTAGGAGAAGACTCATTTTGCTAAAATGACTTTGGATTTGTTTCCCTTTTCTTCAGTTGTGCTGTGTTGAGCAGACTGCTCTGTACCATTTGTAGTATCTAAACTAGTTTGGTATGCAGAGCATTGTGCTGGGAGTAGAATATGCCTTTAATCTGATCTTCTGCATAATGGAGACCAATTTATCATCTGTATACATCTTCTGATATACAGAAAATCTTTCTGAGTTTGGCCTGTGAAACTCGGGCTCTGCCTGTCTGTTTTACAGTTACAATTATCACCTGTCTGTGTTCTCTGGGAAATTCCTAGTTTTCTGTTAGGGTTGCTGGTAGGTTGGAGCTGCCAGGCTGCAGCGTGCAGGGACTGCGTGTTTCTCTGTCAAAAGTGGAAAGCCCTATTTACATTTTGAGATTTAGTCAAGAAGAGTGACTGGACTGGAAGGAATATTATTCTAAAGAGGTTAGAGGATAAGTTTCTGGAGAATTTACAGTGGTGCCTAGCATAGAAGGCTCCATTCTGTCACAGGAATCTTTAGGCACTGGTAGAGTACCAGTGCTAAAAGTCACCATTACAAAGGATAGATTGCATATGTTTCAGCTTTTACTTTACCCAATGGAGTGCTCAGCACTGTCCTAGAGGCCTCTTGAAGCTTTTTAGTACCTCTCTCCTGTAAGATAGTGTGGATTTTAGAATTAAAGGATGGCTTTTGGGTTGAAAAAAGGTGTTTTCCTATCATGAATTAGAAGTTCAGTCTGGCTGCTTCTTTAAGTATTTTATAACAACACACAATCCAATAAACTTACCTTATTGCTTGGCAACGTGTAGATTCAGCCTGCACTGTTTTGAAGATTAGAAAGCCTGTACCGATAAGGTAGTGTTCAAATTACCCTTGTCTGCTTGAAACCTTTTCCCTCACAGATGGGAAAATAGAATAAATTCTTCATTTCTGTTGAAGATTGCGTGCATAATCTGCTATTGTCTGTATGAAAAGCTTTTTGAAACTACTTGCAAGGCAATAAATAAATTCATAATACTTAGGGGCTACCTACTGATAGCTTCATGACCTTGAGGATGAAGGTAGCAAAGTGATATTTTAAAATAACTTTTCGTTTATTTATATGAAAATAAAACAGTTTGTACAGTTTCTGGATGAAAGAAGTTGACATAGGACTTTAAAAATTCAAAATGGTATTTTAGCAGAGATACTTGGTTTTAAGAAACTGCATGACTAGATAAAATAGGATCAGACACAGTTCCTTAAAAGGAGCAAAAAAAATCTTTAAATCAATATTGACAAGGAAAAAATGTGATCATAAGGCATAAAATATCAAGTAGCTTCATTAGAATTGGGTGACTAAGATGACACAGATGAGGGAAATGGCTCTAATCTATCTAATCTATGACAGTTTTAACGGCAAAAGAACAACAAAAAAGTACTTTAATTGGGAAGTATGTGATGAATGGTTTGTTTCTTCAGGTAACTGGGTGATGAAAACGCAACTTGTTAGCAAGATTAAACGTAGGAGCAGTGCAAAGACACTGGAAGCTGTAGGGACACATTAACCTACTGCCCTGCCCAGTCTAGTTTACTTGTTTACTAGTTTAATTGTGTGGTGTGTTCAGGAGGTCAGGCCAAGTCACCTGAGGGCTTGGTTATCAGTGTGAGAATCTCTGAAACTCATCAGCTTATATTTTTCTTCCATTGATCTTGATAGAATCGAAAGAATAACTGTGCTAGGTAGACACAGCAGCCATGGTTAGCCACATTTTCCAGCGCCTCATGGCCTTTTTGGAACCTTCTAAAATGGATGACTTCCACACATGTATGCTGGTCACAGATATTAGATTATGTCTAGTCCAGCTAGTTTTCAGAGTACTTTTCTCCAAGATTTTTAAAGCTGTAATTAGACTTTTTATTTTTGTGTGAGAAGTTGGTTTTAAATCTCGGGGGGAAAAAACCCAAACCTAAACAAAATGTTGAGTGTTGCTGTGAATGAGCTGCAGTGCCTGGCTGCAAACGCTGAATTCAGAGCTCAGCAGAATGCTGACTGGCTACTGTACTGCTTATTAGAAAACTTGGTGTTTTCAAAAGCTTGACAACACAAAACTAAGATGAGCAAGGCAGGATTGCACAGAAAGCTTCAATTAAAAGGAAATCACCATGAGTTGTTCATAGATCTATTTTTTTTTTTCACTTGAAAAGGGGTCATGCAAGGTGTGTTTTCTGGGGGCATAATAGACCATTCTGTCTTTCAGCAGTGAAGTTTTTGCCAATTACCCTATCTGTAACCTTCCTTTTATTATGGAAAATTAATTAGACGGTTCTGTAGGAAATGAGGACTAACTGGAGTCGTTATTTTTTATGGCCTATTTAGCTTTGAAAACGCAAATTATTTTTCTAATATTTATAATGAAATCTGTCCTCTCATTCTCCTGTCTTGGTGATTACAAAACAAAAGCCCAGACTGCAAGGCTTCAGCCTGTATAATGGAACAAACAGCAGCTATGTCTTTACTGTACCGGCTGAAACAAGCATGAACAATTTAACCAAGGCAACTTGAGATGTACAGTCACAAAATGGTTTTTTAGAACAAAAATGTTGGTGTGTACCATATTTGGAAGCTGAGAGTAATACAAAAACAGGGAGAGCTAATATGGTAGGATCTGGCTTCACCTGTCATCTTGAATAGAGATATAACCAGAAAAATGAAATATTCTAATTAATTTAGGTTAAGCTTGCAAGGAATATGGCTCTTAAATATTCTGAAGTTATTTTAAGTAACTGAAATTGCATTTATTTTCATCCTTTTACTTCAATTGCAGTTGTCTCTGTTTGAAGAAGTTTACAAAACCATTAGCAACATGATTTCATTCTTACTACCCTGCACAGGTAGGGAGACTCTTTCTGTTTTCATCTGCCAAGGTACCTCCCTCACAGCTTGAGCCTTTGCTACGAGGTGATGTATCACAGATTGAGAACCAAAGAGCAGATGGAGCACAGAATGCCTGGACAATTTTTTTTATGAGAAGATCAGAAGTTATGACTTTATAATCTTCCCTCTTGCTATTTTGGAGAGAAGCCATGTTTACTGCTTTTAGAGTGAGCATTAGCATAGCAATTTATGCCTTCAGCTGTAACGAGTAGTGCGGGTGGGAGAGGAGGTGAGTAGTGAGATTGCGAAATACAGCCCTTAACCTCAAGAGCTGAGAATACTGATCCTAAATAAATATTGATTATTCATCCTGTGCATTAAATTATGAGTATCTAATGGTGATTTGAGGCTGATGATTTCCTGATGGTTTCCTACTCTGTATTTCTTTCACCAGCACCTGCAGACAAACTGAAACAGGAGGTCTCTGCGTATTACATGTTCTTCTTTGCAGAGAACGTGGACAGGGAGCATTACAGGAAATTGGAGGTTTTTCTACAGAAATATTTTGTTGCTGCTATTACTCATTTTTAAGTGAACTTACTCAACTTTAGCTTCAGCTTCCTGGAGCCAAATTAAGACGTGATTAATTTTATTCCAATTGTGACATTTTTACACTTGTAGAACAAAGTTGCAGTGTTTCATTGGGTCAAATTTCTATAATTTCTTTATCTGTGTGAACTTCTATTTTTTATTTTTTTTTAGTAGTTTGTAATTCATGTCCTTTACAACCCCATGATCTTTTTTCTCTGTGAGTCTCTCTTTGTCTTGCCCTTCCTCTCCCTTCTCTTGCAGTTCCTCACAGCTCTTCCTGCTGAAAAGATCACTACCAAAGTGGTTAAAAAATTACAGAGTGGATTTTAAGTGTCTGCACAGTATCTGACACAGAAAAAGGAGAGATTTTGGGAAAGTATTTGTAATTAACTTCAGTTTTCATAAATGGTTAAAATGAAAATGTTTCCGAATACTGTATCTGTATATAAACAACTGCAGTGAAATGGTGTCATTTTTGCAGATATCGTAAGAAAAGAATTTAAGGCAAAGGTTGTAGTCTGTTGTCTCACATAAACTGCAAAACAAAACAGCTCTGTTGTGGCCATTGATTTTTTTTTTTCACTTCTGTAATAGTGGAGGAGATTTTTGTCTTCAGTAACAGTGGTGGATATCTTCCCGTCTTGTTCGCTGCCATTTTAACAAGTATTTTTCTATACTGAGTAGGAGTTCACCTCAGATAACACACTTCAATTAAGGTTTCCTGCAGGAGATCTCAACTCTGTTGCCATTCTACCTACCTCAATCTATGGGCTACAAAGGGGGAAATAATTCTGGAAAATGACTTGACCTGAGAACAGGTTACATTTAGCAGATTGTCCACAGAAACTGTGGATGCCTCATCCCTGGAAATGTTAAAGGCCAGGTTGGATGGACCTTTGAACAACCTGGTCTAGTGTCCCTGCCCTTTGTGTGAAGTTGAAATTAGATGATCTTTAAAGGCCCATTCCAATCCAAACCATTCTATGAATCAGAAGAGAAGGTAGTGGCAATGCAAAGGTCCTGTGGACCCCTCAACTCTCTCATGTCCCCAGATGTGGCTCTGAAGACGTATCCTCCTGTTGTATATAATATATATAATATATAATAGCTGTAAGGATCATGACTTTCAACAGTAGGTCTCTTTTTCTGATAGGAATTCAAGATTTTCCTTGTTAGGATTCATGACAAGCTTTAGGAAGCATGTTGTTTGATTATCAGCTGTAGAGTTGCTGGCTGATTGTGCAAGAGAAGAAAACAAGCATAAAAGTGGATACTAGACAACACTGTACTGCAAGGCAGATTATTGTAATGTTGAAGAAATACAGAGTAACATGGATATGAGAAAGGAACAGAAGTATCTGAACTGGGAGAACAGAGCTGGGGTGAATACATCTTCAGCATGATCCCTTTTAATCTTTTGAACCAGAACCAATTAATTAAAACAGTACAGTGTCCCTCAGTTGGTATGACCAGATACATGGATGTGTCTCTGGAGGTCTGTAGAGTTTACATGCCTTGTCAATCTGCTTACTCTTTTAGTCTTTGGCTTTTCTGCTGTTGATGGGTTAAGACATGCCCACTCTTCTGATGATTTGTGTGTGATGTACAATATGGTTCATTCAACAGCTGTTCAGAGTTTTTTTTCCACTATTAACATAAACAGTTGCCAGCTCTTAAATAGTGTTGATTTTCAATAGTCAGGTCCAGATCTAGATGTGAATGTCTCCATATTCCTTTATGAATACCTCGTGCTACTCTTCTTTAATTTATAGCTGTTGTAATTTTTTACTTGTATTCCTGACTCCTTTGTTATTTTTTAACTTTTAAACTTATTTCAAAATGAAGTGTAGTGCACAGCAGTTGGTTATCAGAGTGGACATATCTCTTTACCAAGTTTTTCTAATCCGAAGTTACATTTTCAGACTTCAGTTTGATGGTTGTTTTCTGAAGCTATTCTGGATTTGGTTTTAAATATCACAGCAGGTAATTTCTCTGTTTGAACAAGAGGCTCCATGTTGGCTTTTTTAATTCATATGTGCTAAAACACAAGAAAATGTACTTGTATCTCTCCAGTGTGTTAGTTGAATATTTCTTAACAATGTGGTATACTTTCAAAGATTAATCAGTATATTTTCTGTATTATTTTGAAATACTGCTTTGATCAAGATCCAGGAGTAGTATCTAGTGTGAAGTTTTTTCAGGATACTGACCCCTCTTCATTTTAATATTTTGGACTGTTTTTGTCATTACTTTTTAATATCTTTTATTATGACCTTTGTGTATGATTGGTTTTGGTAAATGCTAATGTTATTTATATTTCAGAAGACAGAAGTTTGGACATAATCTGAACAAGCCTTTTGCCAGTGCCATGGCAAAATGAGAAAAAAATAATAATCAAATGAGCAAAAAAACCAACAAGGGGTTGGGGATGAATTTAAAAGCAGTGAGGAATTTTTGATTTTTTTTTTAATTAAAAGCAAATTGTGTATGGATTTGCTTTTGTAAAGTAAATGTTATTAAATATTGAGAGATTAATTATTCACTGATTTACTGATTCAGTCATATTTAAAGTAAATAGGGTATTTTTGATAAACTGCAAGTATTGTTGAATCCATCCTTTACTACTGTTTTGTAATCCCTGGGGGAACAAACCTGTTTACCATTAGGTACAGCATTTTCCTTAATGGGCCTCTGCTGACAAGATCCTTGCAACTACTGACAACTTAGCTTTCCTCTTATCTGTGTATAAGGAATGGCATTAACTACGGGTATTAACTTTGTGCTTTTTACTTGTTTTCTATTTTATGTGCAATAAAATGTGTTCTCAGTTTGAGATGTGTCTTAGGGCATCAGGAGTTCAGAGCCAGATAAAGCAGAATTTTATGGTGCTCTCTATGCTAAAGCATAATGTGTTTTTTCCCTTCATATAATTAATTCATTAATTTTGTATAGATAATAGAGGTCTTGTGTTTCTTTATTTTTAGCTGAGCTATTACCCGTGTGTGAGTGTGCTTCAACCTTGTTTCTGCGAAAGGGAGGAAGGTGTGAGAAGGGGTATGATCTTACCTTTTGCTCCTAGCTCACTCTGAGCTAAAAATGCAGGTGGAGCTGTGGGTAGGGTACAGTATTAGTAAATAAAAGGGGCCAGGGTTTCTGCTTCAGCTCTAAAGACAAGAAACATAAAGATTTGCATCTTAATAGCTAAATTCTTTCCCTATCCAGAGCAAAGTTGGGTGATACATCTGTACTACCCACTGGTATGGTCTCTGGCCTGTGCTGTCCTTGAACCATTCCCAAACACTGTGGAGGAGAGGACTAGCTGACACAGACAAAAGCCATTCTGGGAGCTGCTGTAACAGCTTAATGGGACAGAAATTTCATGCCAGCACCCAGCCCCATACTCTGTCTGTAGCTTAGCAGTGTAGATAAAGTCACAGTGTTTCCGTGGTGCCAATTTGGCTCAACCCCACACTTTGCTCACTTGATGTGATAATTTACCTCCTGCGCTTCCTTTTGAAGTAGTTCCCTTCAAGAGAAAACTCAAGTATAGCAAGAGGTGTAGTGTGTTTGAGATTCGCTCTAGGCGGTGGAGATGTGGCAAGTTTGTGCTTCAGCCCTGCCCCAGCAGCACTTCCATCTTTGTATGCCCCAACCTGACCTACTTCTGTGCATGTGCCTTCGGCATCCTGCTCTAATTCTGGGGTTGTTGCATGTGCACCACAACTTTCTCATATTTCAAGCACTTTGAACTGAAAAAAACAACCCAGCAGAACAACAGTCACTGCATCTTAGAGCACCATATGTAGCCCAGAGGAGTTACAAACTGGGTGCTGATCTGAAAGGTGCTCGCCCACAGCAGTGTGGATGTGAACCAGTTGGCTTTAACTGGAGTAGGGCACAAGACTGTGTCTGTTTCTGGTCCACAGAAAATAGAGGGTGCTGCTGATCATATCATATTTCTCTACTAGGCAAGCTGTTCTTGTTAATAGCCAGCAGCTGTTCCAAATGTTGCCATTCCTTACCAAAAGTTGCAATATGCTAATATTTAGACCTAAAAGCCCTAACAGATCTTGCATTTAAAAAGCACTCCATTAAACTGAAATATTCTAATTAAAAAGCATTTAATTAAAAAAAATGAATCCCCCCCAGTTTTCTATCTTCTGATTAAAATGTATTAAATTAGAAGTTGGGCTGTAATTGTTCATGCAGAAGTATCCCTGTTCACTATTAAAAATACCCTGACAGAGAACACTTTGTGGACTTTCTTGCCACAGGGCAGAACATCCATAGTTTTCATATGCTCAAGAACAATTGGATACATTCATGGAAGAAAGACCTGGGAGAGACTGACAGAAATCTAAAAGCTGTATTCTGAGGTAGTCCCTGACCTACAAATTGATGGAGCCCAGGAGAGGTCTCTCTGTGCTGCCCCTGTTCTTTATATTTCTCCTGAGGCAGCTGTTCCTGTCAGCATACTGAGATACAGGGATCTTTGAGCACATACTGCTGAATTTATGCTCTTATTTGCAGTTCCCAATAATACATGCTTTTGCAAGTGATGAATTTTCACTCTTCTTCATGCTCAAGCATATTCTGTCTCATTTTCGTAAAGGGAGTAAGAGCTGTTTGTAAAAGAAACTTCTGTAAATGATTAAGAGTAGGTTCTGAATCTGCATCTTGTTGACATTGTCCTTTACAGAGTGGAGACTTTTTAATACCACAGCAGTATTATATAGGGGAATGGTAGTGCATAAATGTTGCTGCAAAGCATATAAATATTGTACCCATGTCTCTTAAGGCTGATCTTGTGAAAGTTACAAACAGAAGATGACTCTGGGATGAGAATTTAACATATAGGGAAAAAAACCCATATTAAATAATTGGCACAAATTGGTTATATGCAAGTGATGGTATTAGTATTTTCTTCTTTTTTCATGTTTTTACATAAAACTCTATGTGAGAAATTTGTATAATGTTAATTTATTCAGTTAATGTATTTGGTATTTGAAACAGAGGATTTGTGTCCAGAGCTGAGTAAGCTAGGAAGGAGGCAGGAGAGGGGAAGGGCCAGCACAAGAAGCCAGAGGAATTTGTTTCCAACAAGAACAGAAAGGACATCCCATGGCTATCACCATTCACATGCTAGCTTTCCACATGACACCAATAATAGGGACAGTAATTCTGGCTTCTCGCTGCAATTGTTAATCAGTTTCACAGTATTTTTTGGATTTCTTTTTTGGACATCAGTTGTGATTACAAGAAAATTGAGAATCGTGGCAGAACTGTTCTTTGACTCATGCAGCATCATATATATGATGAAAAATATTTTGTGCCTTATTGAGCATATTGTAACTCTAGTAGGAAATGACATTTGAGTTACATTTGTCGGGTTAAGTATGAACTACTTTGTCAGCCCCTTGTCCTTCTGTTACTGACATTTTGTAGATAAAAGTTACTGATTTTCTACTGAAATGATTTTGTGCTTAAAAGTCCGAGGCTTGCTGGTCTTACACCACCTTATGCTTTGATAATACTATGGTATTATAATTACTGGTCTTGTATTTTTGAATCTTGCTGAACACCCTTTCTCCGTATAGTGGTTATTTGCTTAATGCACAAGTGTTTTTGCAGTTACTAAACCCATCCTTTCATAGTGCCTATGGATTTTGAAGTGATGCTTCTGCTTTTTTTCCCTGAGTTTTTGTGACCTGATTGTATCTCTTGAGTATTGCTATGGTAATAATTTCTATTTTCTTTAGCTGCTATGTGTATTAATTTTAGTCTGTACTGATTTTAGTATAACAAAAAGAACTAGAACAGAAGCATTGACCTATTTGTGTTGTGTTAGATAATACACATCTTCAGTGGGAAGTAAGTTACATCTTCAAAATGGGTCATGTCCTGAAATCCTGACTAAAGTTTACTTGAAGTTCAGTGTATTTTTGAAAATGAGAGATAAAAGCATCACTGATATGAAAGTGAGAAATTCACCTACAACTACATTGTCAGTTCACAAATTGCATAAAAATATTTTTCAAGTCATGATAGTTAATTGAAGGTCTCTTTCTACCCAAAACTGTATTTCCAGGTAATCTTACTAGCTGTTATTTAGTTGATGTGACATAAAAGCCAGGTCCCAAATCTGTGCATATAGTAAAGACCTCATATTTTTTCTATAAAATGTCCGATTATGTAATAGGTGCAATTTTAGAGATCTAGCTTAAATGCTACTTGCAGATAATATTCCATATAGTGCAAATGAATTCTCTGTAACCTTCCAGTAGTGTAGCTGGTTTTGAACAAGAGTTGATACCTTTAGAGATACAATTGTGTATTTTAAATGTACTAAGTTTGTTAAAGATGGTATATAAACAATATTAGTGAAGTCGTGGTCTTCAGTGTCTTGTCTAGCCTTGCAATATTAATTTATATTTTATCTTCATTTAATATTAAATTCTGCATCATTTGCCCTCTAAAATGTCTTCATACAGAGGGTGTTACTACAGAGGCTGCCCCCAAGGTTATGAGTCCTTAGACTCACTTTTAGAAACCTTGTTGTGGGTTGGAAACTGGAAGTCGTTTCTCCCCTCCCACCATTCCCTGCCAGCCGGGGAGGATGTGTGTGTGTGTGTGTGTGAGTGCGAGACTGGCCCCCTCCCTGGTCTGCCGCAGGCCCTCGGTCCCGTGTGGAGCCCCGCGGGCCGGGGTGGGACCCGCCCGGTGCAGCCTCGCTGCCTGGTCCCGGGGGAGGCGGGGCC
>VYZS01021448.1:10748-31321 GCA_013400695.1 Neodrepanis coruscans
ACAAAGCTAGAGGCAATGGCTTTCTTAAACTATGGTGCTTGCATTAATAAGGGAAAAAAACTTTAATAACTTTTTAGTTCTTCTATTTAGCTGGTAACATTTTATAGCAGCACAACCATATCATGGTTTGCTCTGGCTTCATTTTCATTCTTTAACTTCCCAGTGGGAACTGTAAATCCTGGTTCAAATGTGTTATTGATTTGGTTATAAAATCTAAATTTATCTGGTGTTCTTTACCTTTGTGAATACCTAAGTAGTCTCCTTAAGAAAAAGTCAGGTTTCCATAGTTCATTCAAAACTATCTTTGGAAACTATTAGATGCATGTTCCTTATGCAACTTCTAACAAAGCTTTAACATCTGTTTTATTTTGTAATGTTGTCATTATGGTGTCTATCTATTTTATTATTATCTATATTATGTTATTATTCTTCAATATAGATCTTTCTCTAATCACTGATAGCTGGGAATGAATTTGAAAGCTGGGAAGGCTAGGTTTGAGAGTATCTGTTTAGGTGGTAAAGATCAGCTGCTTCTTTAGATAGCCTAATGTCTTCTTGGCAAATACATAAAGATTCTTATGAAGCCTTTTACTGAACATTTGTGATGTGTATTTAACATTTTTTTCAGATTTGTCATTAGTTTTTGGAGAAATATAATGCAATTCTACTAGAATTTATTGTCTTTCATCATAAATTATGATTCAGAGCTTAAAAGATCTTGGTGAAAGTTCTTTATGTATGGATATTCTCCTTTAACATGTGTAACATAGTTGAATTGCACTTAGTTTATTATTCAGAATTTGTTGTAGTTTTTGTTTGTTGTTTTTACAGGGAGCAAAATAGCAAATATTACACTTTATAATGTAAAAGAATTTTCAAAATTTTACTTTCAAAATAAGAAGCTGTGCAACTTCTGTGGTTCTGTTCCATCTTTGGTTCTCTTCTAAGGCTGGGCATGTGCCCAGAAAAACACATGAATTTTAGAAATGTGGGGTTAGTGCCAAGTGTGCCAAAGCGGGTGCTCTTTTGTGCAAGAACAAAGCAAGAGCCCCAGTCTTGCATAATCCATGCAAAAGTTCCTATAAAATCAGCCTGCTTCAAGAGGGAGCCTTTTGTGAAATCAGTGAAGGTCCTTGTGAAATCACTAATGGGATCAGTTCATGGTGTGCCTTGATTTCTTTGTATAGGGTTCTTTGTTGTTACCGAAAAAGGATAAAAGCTTGGGTGTAGAAGGCTGCAAATATCTGGTGTAAAAAGTAGGACAAGGTGCTCATCAACTTTGTATAATTACAGTTGCTTTGTTACAGTATAGTTCTAAAATCCATTTGTATTTAGAATATTTTATTCTTACTGAAAATTAAAATCGAGTAAAGTCATTCACTTCCTTTGACAAATCAGATCATTAGGGCTGTTTCCCATGTACCAGAACAGTTAGAACAAGGGTAGTTCTCATTCTAATTAATCGTGTGTTCAATTACAGTTCACAGGACATAAATGTAGAAATTTTTTGGACAGTCTTATTAGAAAGGGAATATTCCTCTTGAAACATTACTTCAAAATTTGAACTTGGAAGTTTTAAACTCTTTGTTCTGGAGACCTCCTAATAGCTTTATGGAGAGTCTGCAGAAGCCTACTGGGCAACACAGAGCTCAGCGACAGCACTTTGAGTGAAGAAATGACCAGATCAATCAGCTTATCCTGGGCACCCGTGGCTTTTGATGAAGTTGTCTTAGAACTGTTTCTTCACCAGTGAAGGGCTTCATGCTGCTTTTCCTTATCAGTTGTGAAGTGGTTAAATCCTGTGTCCTGAATGAAAACCTGATTTGCACATATTTTCACTTTGGGCAGTATTTCCCTTTTCTGTTCTGTGGATGGGAAGCCGTTTCCTTTGATAGGGCTCCCACCTCAACAAAAGAAAATCCTACTAAGAGGAAAATTGTTTGGCCTGTCCCTGATGCTTTGGCAGGTGACAGTGAGTAGCTGCTGGAGATGAAGAAGAGTAGAGGAAACACAAGGTCTTATGAGAAATGAGAGGAGAAGAAGATAAGCAGTGTATGAAATGTAGACATTTCAGAATGTTTCGATAAATAGCAATATAAAACTTTGGACACCTATGTGCTATGCAATGTAGAAGTGTGCCAAAAGATACTGGATATTCTGTGTAACAGTCATTATCTTCAGAATCCACTGCACAAAGATCATAGGCCATGTGTGCAGCCTTGGATCCTCACATGTAACTTTCAGTGATGTAAAAAAACCCCTGGAAATAATTGCAAATGCACTTTACCATTCAAAGGCAGATCAATTGCATTCATTTTCTACATGATAAAGAAGTGTAGCACTTGGCTGCTAATTACAAATAAAGACATGTCATCTTTTTAACCTTGCAATCTTCAGTTTTGAGTGTGTATTTTAGGGATTAAGCTGGAAAAGGTTTGGAAGCAAGCCAACTGTCAGTGGTGTTACTGTTTTAGGCTTTATCACAACATCCAGTCCAAAGGATGGATTCAAGTCTTCCTGCACTTCTGAAGCAAATCCAAGTGGTTTCTTAGGTTTTGCTAATCTACCTAGTCCCTTGTTGTATTATTTTCTTTATTTTTTCCATTATATAGACAGTTTTTGATGGAAAACTCTGGACTCCCATTTGACTATATTATCAGAAGGAAGAGATGTCAGAAACCTGTTAGCTTTAGTTTTAGGATTTGTGGGATTTTTCACATTAGCAGCATATAATTTACATCTTTAAATTGTATTTGTGAGAAGATACTGTGTCCTGCTTCTGCAAAACTGAGAATGATGATGTGAAATGTGGGGCCTGTGAAAGACAGAATTTGGTACAAAGAGTGAATAAAAACCTTATGCTGCTTATAATGATAAGGATTAATCCATTATATCTGAGTATTGTTGGACAATAAAAATAAAGCCAGAGCAAAATTCAATACCCATGTTTTTAAATTATGAGAAATATTGCTATTTTAAAATAGCAGTGTATCTATGGAGTTGAACTAGATGACCTTTAAAGGTCCCTTCCAGCTCAATCTGTTCTATGATTCTGTGATCAGTGTTTTAAATAATGTTCACTGAATTTGGAGGGGGTTTAAAATATAATTTTAATTAGCAGCTAAACATGCTATTTGATACTCTCTTATTTTGGTACAAAATAAGTAATTAATGAGTCATCTGTTCTCATAGCTAGCCAATTTATATTTTATGTTGCCAGCTGGTTTATGATATGTCAGAGACAGAGAACGGTATCATGGGTGTACTGCATGCAAAATACAGGTTTTTTCTACTGCTACACAGGTACAAACTATTCAGAAAGTGGAATTATGACCTTGCATTACTGAAGATATGAAAACTGCATGTTCTAAAAATTATGAAAAATAACTTGTAAGCAAGGAAAGACAAAAGCACTTAGTGGTTGCATTTCCACAAATGAGTGGAGAGTTCTGTAACTGGAAATGGAGCATTAAGTTATTCATCAATGAGGTTTTTACCNAAGGTCCCTTCCAGCTCAATCTGTTCTATGATTCTGTGATCAGTGTTTTAAATAATGTTCACTGAATTTGGAGGGGGTTTAAAATATAATTTTAATTAGCAGCTAAACATGCTATTTGATACTCTCTTATTTTGGTACAAAATAAGTAATTAATGAGTCATCTGTTCTCATAGCTAGCCAATTTATATTTTATGTTGCCAGCTGGTTTATGATATGTCAGAGACAGAGAACGGTATCATGGGTGTACTGCATGCAAAATACAGGTTTTTTCTACTGCTACACAGGTACAAACTATTCAGAAAGTGGAATTATGACCTTGCATTACTGAAGATATGAAAACTGCATGTTCTAAAAATTATGAAAAATAACTTGTAAGCAAGGAAAGACAAAAGCACTTAGTGGTTGCATTTCCACAAATGAGTGGAGAGTTCTGTAACTGGAAATGGAGCATTAAGTTATTCATCAATGAGGTTTTTACCGGCCCCCTTAACTGGATTGTCAATGTCATACGTTGGAGGTACTTACATTACTGGGTGTTCTCTTTAATTTTATCATTTTTACTGTGTCAGCTTTTATTATCATTAACAACTGGGCTCACAGACTCAATTGCATCTCAGCAGGATTTCAGATTATTCTTCAAATTACAGCAATTTGTCATGATGTCAATGTTTTTTAACCTATAACCCCAGGTTACCTATGGAGGCTGCAGAGCCTGGATTTCGCATGTCACAGATTCAATTTATGTGTGCAAACAATTACAGGGCTTCACAAACAAACAAAAGGCAGTCAAAGTCAAAACTAAAGGTCAGAGTCTAGCTTGTCCTGAATCCGTTCTAATTGGATTTTTTTTTTTCCAAACAGAATATAGGGAATGCAATACCATCAGCTCTTGGCCATAAAATATAGTAGAGGTGAGTTAGGTTCTTGTTAGTGGCAGAACCTCCACCGGTGGTGGCAGCAATAGAATTTAGAATAATCACTGCTGCAACAGGTATTTCTCATTATACGTAACTGTATATGTGATTGCAAAAGTTTTCAAGAGTTTTGACGGTATTAAAAGAGAGAAACAGGAAAAATGACCTTGAAGCTGAAAGAATGTTCCAGTTCAGGGGCACCCAAAGCTGAAGAAGAGAAGGGAAGACTGTTCATTTTCTGGGAACTCATGTGACATCCTTGGGCATCCACAGTGTAGGGGATGGAAACAGGTGGTCTGAAACACCTGACCCAGCCCTGCTGCCTGTGGCAGTAAGAGCTGCCTTACAGGACACAGCGGTGCTGATCATGACCCAGGCAAACTATAGGTAACTCAGCTGCAGAGTGGAGGTTGGGGCAAATTTACTATCTTCACAAATTGTGTGAGATATTGGAGTGTCAGATGGAGAATTTGATTGTTAAATATGATGTAGAATTGCAATTTTTAGGTTCTTTTTTTATTACTTTGTTACTGTTTGAACTACTGCCACCATATGTTGATGTGCTTGTTTATTATTGAACTTTGCCTGTAACAGTGTGATCTTATAGAATAAATGGTTTACTGTGCTTCCTCTGAAATGATACTGTATTAAATTACTGCTTTATTCTTGTGTTTTCTGGTGATCTCGAGATGTTCACATCTATCAGTTACATTGGCACAAATGAAAGATAAATCTTCTGGTTTATTATAGATTAATTGAATAATTAAGAAGCTACTCTTAATTAACGTCCCAAGGATTTGCAGAAATTGCATTTCTAAGTGTGTTACCAAGGTAGTCTTTAGATTAAATTTCTTTAAATAGAACTATGCAAAGTACATACTATCAGACATTTCTGCCACATCTTATTTGAAAGATTTTGGTTTTTTTAATCTAACTGCATGTTAAAATCTTCAAAAGTGCTTAATTGATGAGATGAGGATGAGATTTATAGTTAGACTCTAAACAGAGCTTAGGTATAAGCTTAAATACTACTACATGTAATCAAGTTCGTAGGATGCCAGTTTGTGGAAATGGCTGAAAAACATTGTTCCCATTACTCCAGTGAGTTTCTGAAACTAAATAAAGACTTACCCTGAAAGCTCAAGCCTGGCTTAAGAGTATTTCCTACATGCATACACTACATGCATAGCCCAACAGAAAATGCAACTTTATTTCCTTTTCGTTATGTTTTTGACACGGTGTTGATGTGGGTTGGCTTTGATGGAGGGGGTGTGCAGCAGTATTATCTGGCAAGGAAGAAGACTTATTTTACAAGGAGACAGGATTTTTAAATGCTTATACAGGTCTACAGTGTTTATGGACAAAACAGAACAATGACAGCTAAAAATCCCTGGCACTTAGCTATGGGATAATCAGAACAAGTGGGGATCACAGGCACTGTCAGCAGTCAGACTGTGAGGCAGGTTATGATAAGACTGGCGATGGGGGTGTTGACAGAGGAATTCTATCACTAAAGAGATTACATAAATGACAGGGGGTATGAGGAACAGCCTGTAGTCATTAGCATATGTAATTCCACTTCATTCTCTGGAGATATTCAGAAGCTGTCTGGACGCAATCCTGAGTAATATGCTCTAGGGGACCCTCCTTCAAGACCAGATGACCTCCAGTGCTCCCTTCCAACCTTAACCATTGTGTGATTCTGTAATTTTGTGATTATGGTAGTCACCTTTACTTCCAGATGCTTATGCCCTCCTAACCCTGAAGATACATAAAACTCCTCTCTTAGGCCTTACAGACCACACTCATGGCATGAGGGATCAAGGGACAGCCCTCCTTGTCCATCAAGGTTTTTCAGGGAAGTACTCGCCTGTACGAAAGTCAGTTTTCTGCTGCTGTTGTCTGCAGTGTTGATGCTCTTCTGCTGTGCCCACTTCGTTGACTTCTGAATTTTCCTTTATTTCCTCCAAACTGCCATAATCCCAGTTTACTTCCCTGATTTCCCAGACTGCTCTCTTGTTTTACTGCTTCTGTTCCAGCCTTTAGTTCTGGTCACTGTGGTCTTAGGAAAGGTGTCTCATATACCGCCTTCCTCATTCCTCCCCAGGATGTTGCTCTTTGAATCTTAAGATATGCCACTCTCTATTCTTTGATTTATAATTGTCTTAAGTGTACAATTACTGCATTACTTTTCCAATGCTTTGGTCTTTTCATAGTGCTGGCTTGGCAGTTCATTAGTTGAAATTAGTTCATTCTGTTACAGACTACAGATGTGTTAAGACCTAGCATTTATGTGTGCTCAGCAACTGTGTTAGTCCCTGTCTAGCTGTAAGTCAGGTTAAATATAGTTTTGCAGAGTTTAGCAAAAATTGTGCTATTAAGTAGCTACCCCTCGTCTTCTTTTTTGTCTGAGTGGTTATTGATGCACTAGGGTTTGGTTTTGCTTAGCAGACTTTTCTTCATCAGCAAGTTACACTGGGGCATTTTGGCCTCTCTTGGGTGAGGGCTCCTGTTCTCTCTTCACTAGATTGAATTTCTTTTTTCACACATGTTGCATGTAGCTGTGGTTCCAGATCCTGTTTGGATGACTGTCCCTCTGTTAGTGATGGCCAGTGCAAGAACTTGCGAGCTGACCTCAGGTTTGGCTCAAAAAGCCCCATATTTCTTGCCTGTGGTGAACATCTCCATCACAAAGACACAGGTTTGTGTTCATTTTAGTTG
Organism: Neodrepanis coruscans; assembly: GCA_013400695.1. Taxonomy (NCBI): domain Eukaryota; kingdom Metazoa; phylum Chordata; class Aves; order Passeriformes; family Philepittidae; genus Neodrepanis; species Neodrepanis coruscans. The sequence goes on from VYZS01021448.1 coordinate 17,883, forward strand.
AGATAATTTCTGGTTTTACAAATATGGCATTTTTTTTAATACTGGGTGCAGCTTCAGCAGGAAATATGGTAAATGTCCATACCCAGATATTTTTCTCTTGAACTAAAATTAGATGATACTGGATTTCCGATATGAGTTATCAACACACAATTATATAATAATGTTAGACTGTCTCCCATTTTTTTCAGGCAATATTCAGTGTCACCAACTACATTCATATGCAGGCTCTAGACCTTGTATCAGCAAGCATGTCTCCTTTATGACCTTATTTAAGACCTGTGAGCTTTAGAAAGGGCTGGTTATGTGTTTCTGTTTACTTTTTTTGGGTGCTGGTTCTAGAGAGCTCCTCCCTGAGTGGGCAGTTTCTACCTTGGAGAGGCTGAGCACTTCACCCTGTGTTTCCAGATTCTCCTTGGGACCAGGCACCTCTGTAGTTTTCATTGCAAGACTTAAGTTGTAGGTGCTTAGTCCTTTATCAGGTTACAAAATCAATAACTTTCCACTTTTACTCTCCCTTGTAAGCATAGTTCAAAATAAGCATCATGTTGTCCTTTAATTTAACTTGCACTTACTATGTCTTGACCCACAATGAAAATTATTTCATTTGATGTTTGTACCTCAGTCCTTTCAGCTTATTCTTACAGGAGTCTTTTCAGTTATTGTTTACCTTGGAATTCTCAGATTCCAGTGTCAAATCACCTCTGTGATGTGTTCTGTTTTTCTGAGTTTTGATTGCTGCTCTTGGTATGAGGGTGGCCAGAAGTGGAACACAACATTAAGGTGCATTTGCTGTTTACTGCAGTGTAGTATGGGGTTTCATACTCCTCAGAATTTGAGGTTTAATATGTCTTGGAAACTTGTGTTGTAATTCAGTGCTGTCTTTCTTTCTACATTTCTGCATACAAATTACTCTTTTTTTTTTCTCACACCATTGAATGCTTATGCATGTGTTTTCTGTTGAGTAGTGGGTTTTTTTTTCTTTTTTAATAGCTTGAATTTATTTTTAGCTTTTGTTTTATCAGGTGAGTATTTCAGAAATTGCAGCTCTTACAGCAGGTGTAGCATTTTTACTGTACTTCAGATGCTACAGTAATTTAAATATTTGGATGATCTGGAGGAAAGGCTAATAGCAAAATCCTTGTTTATATTGTCACAATTAGTCTTTTGAGAGATTTCGTATCTCTTGAGACTGTTTCAACAATATTGGAGTAAATACTATGTACAAGAAAAAAATGTAGGACTGTATAGTTTTCTAGAACAGCTTTTTTGTTTTGCAGCAGTTCCTTCTCCCTGGTCCAGGATTGCTGGGGGTTTTCAGGTGCTTCCAAATGGCTGGATTCACATGTCACCTTCATTATTGTAGAGCAGAGAAATACATAACTACTCTTTTTGGTGTAAGGTAATGCTGGAGAAAAAGTTGCTTGCACTATACCTATCTGAATTAATTAATTACGTTGGTGGAAGGAAGGAGTCAGGTTGAATGTCCTGTCATATGCCATGTCATTTCTCATTCTCATTGTCTTTTGGCCTGAGTTCCTTTCAAAGCTGTCATCTTTCTATGACTGTGTCTAGAGTTCAAGAACAGTAATAAATGATCCTGTATGTTGATTTTGTTTAATAGACTTGCCATGTGTAGGAATTGTTCCTGAATTCTTATCTCCTGAAATACTTGGGAGGTCTGAATTAGTGAAACCTTAGGAAGAGTGGCTGTGATTTGTATTTAAATGTAAGAGTGAATAAAATCTGCTAGTTGGATTTGATCTTTAATAATTTTTTTTAAGTCTCAAAAATCATAGAATGTTAATGGACCTTACCTAGTCCCCACCCCTCCTGCCATGGGCAGGACCACCTCTCACTGGACCAGGTTGCTCAAGGCNGCTAGCCTAAATTTCCCCTTTCAATTTGTACCCATTACTCCTGGCCCTGTCACTACAGTTTCTGACAAATATTTAGAGGTGTTACAAATTTGCAATCAGCTTCTGATATTTTATTTCTCTTGATTATTTTTTTTTGTTGGAAGTTGTTCAGTTTTAATCTCTTGAGATATTTGTATCTTACTGGCTTAATCTTTTCAGAATGCTGAGTTTTGGAAGCTATTTTAGAAACTGTTTTCCTTTCCCTGTGTTTTGACTCACCACCCAGATGTACTGCTGAAATGTGAGTTTTGGTCTACTGCTGTTCAGGAAGGATCTATAGGACCCTTAGCATAGATTTGAATAATGTTCTCACTTGCTTTTCTCCCTCTTTTCCCAGTTCCTTTCTTAGATGAATATGCCCACAAACATGTATACACAGTCTAAAGGAATTCTGACAGTGCCTGTATCCCTCCTATAAATTCCTATGTCAGACCACTTTCTGATCTGTGTTCTATAGCAACATTTCTTTGGATTTTCTAGTGCCTCCAAGCTACAATTTTATAATTATTTCACAATGTATGTGTATTTGTAAGTTCTCTGTTAGGCTCTTTCCAGGCTTTTCAGTCTCAGCAGGCTTCATGTCCCACTCCAGAGCCTGACATCTACAGAGTTGTTTGGGATGTCATCTTATCTTAAGGTATGAGGTTAGTTTTTTTAATTGCATCTTCTCCTGGCTGTGCAGTGATAGGTCTTGTCTGGAAAGTATTTGTGACAGTGTGCTGGGTGACTTGCTGGGGAAGCAGCAGCAGTTCATCTCCTGAGGCTCCATTGTTGTGACAGACCCCATCAGCAGCCTCTAACACTGTGTGCTCTGATGCCTGTGATCTGTTCATCATGGACTGCCACTGGAACATCTTCCCTTCACACTTTCCAGCCCTTTTCAGCAGGATTTTAACTATCCTTCTTAGAAGCAATTGCTGCTTTACAAGTTCATAATTTTTTAGCAGATAGATTTTCTGCTTTTAGTTTGGATAAACTGTATGCATCATGATTTTATAGGTTTACATGTAAAGACATACATTCTCCCCTGCACAATACGAGGAAATGGTAGTGAGTTACTGATGTTGGAAGGTAATTTGGAGAGATGATGCTGTTGTAGCTGTCCATTTAGAGAGAAAGTATTCCTTGTGCACCAAACAGTGGTAACAAGGTACATGCTGTCTCATACACTAGGTATGAGGCGACATGCAAGTGATGCTGTATGTATCTTTAATTAACATCTGTATGAAGAGTTTTTAAAACTGAACTAAATTAACCAAATTAGTACTATGTTTTCTCCAGCATGTAATGCAATAATATAAAATATAATGTAATATTTCTTGTTTGGAATATATTTGTATTAGTATTTCAGTTTGAGAAACTTGGGAGCAGAGTTAGCAGCCTCCGCTGAAAGTTAAGGCTTAGTTGGAAGCAATTGTTTCAATACCTGTCCCCTACACTCAGGCTCCATTTTTCTTTGTCCATCAGGGTCCCTGGCTTGCCTTGGCACAGTGACAGACCCTGTCACTGATAAGTTTTTCTATGTGGGACTCATCCTGAACCCTTCTTCAGGGAGGCTGCAGTTTATATGTTGTCTTTTTCTGTGGTGCTGTTTGCAATGGAGTAAATCATCCATCTCACATTTCAGAGGACACAGAAGCTTGTTTTAGAAAGAGATGAGATTTTTTTGCTAGGAACAGAGTCTCATATAAGTATCAGCATTGCTCAGTGGTCCTGCATCAGTCTCCAGTTGCTAACTCTAGTAGGGAAGACCTTGTAATTTTTGGTTTAAATAGGCAAGGCAGAGGAAGAGTGAAAAAGAATAAGAAAAGTGAATGTCATGGCTAAAGCTTCACAGACAGCATTAGTGCCTGGTCTTTGGTTTCTCGTCCTGCACTCTTTATCTTGGACCACTCTTCCCATTCCGGCTGCAGTCACTGTATAGGCTTCATCTCTAAATCAGTAAATTCTGGGAAAAATTCCAGCTTCTCCTTTCAGCTTTTGTCTGTTCTTTCTGCTTTTTCTTACCCTACGTGGTAACAGCCTTTTCCATCTCTGTCTAAACCAAGATCCCGCAGGCATCTGTTGTATTCTGAAATTTGCCAAGTTAATATTTGCCTCTACAGTGTGCAGAGCTCACTCCTGGAATTTCTTCATGCTCTTGTTGCCTGGTTCTTTGGGTTCATTAGCTGATAGGTAGCTGTTAGGTTGTTTTCGATGTGACTTTAAGCCATGGAAGGACAGGGCAAAAGTGCAGTCATTGTTTCCAAGACAGCTCCAGCTCTTCAGTTCCAGGCCAGTTCTGGCCAGACCCAAAGCAGTAGATAGGAAATTCTTTATCTTTCCAAATTCTTCTTTCTCCAAATGGAAAACCTGAAGGCAGTGCCCAGTATAGGTTGCCAGACTCTGGATTATTGTGCCATTATGGAGCTGGGAGAGAGCTGTGTCATGCAGCTGCTGTGGTAGGATGGGGACACCTACTGCTTTCCAACCACTGATGCAGTGGCTCTAGAGAGGAGCTTGTACCACAGAGGGGCATCCTGGGGGCACAGGGGTGTCACAGCTCAGGACATCTGTTCTGCTTCAGGAAGACTTCTTGCAGGAACCTTTATGTCCAGATATACTGGCTGCATTCTCTCAGTTTCTAAAAATTGTTAAATTAGTCCCAGAGCTCTCCATATTGATTAGTTTCACCATTATCATCAGCACAACACAGAAAAAGAAGAGCTCAACTGCTGTTTCCTGTGTAAAAAAATGTGAGCATTGTGTTTATTCAGTCCATGGTCTGGCTTTCTGCAGACCTTAAAGTGGCACAGACTCTACTAAGGATCCTTATGGCAGTCAGTGTTCACTGGAATGAACAGGTTGAATGACATTGATGGAACTTGGCTTCTGGAGTTTAAAGTACTCAATAATAGTTTTTAATTGCACCATGTGTTGGGAGGCATTAGTTTTACTCTGTGTCTAGAGTATGTAGACGAAAAGTAAATTACTTTTTCTGGGCAGGTGTTATTTTTTGGCTTAAAACAGCAAAAGGTAGTGTGTCTTAGAAACTTCCTCTTTTTGTATAATGAAAGATTTTCTGATTTTGATAGCAGCCATTATTTTTTTTTCAAAATTGTTGAGCTACATCATAATTTTAGATGATGGGATGGTGTTGGTAAGTTGATAAGTTAGTTAATAGGTTGGACTTGATGATCTCTATGGTCTTTTCCAACCTTATTAATTCTGTGTGTAAATATTAAATGTAATTGAAGACTGTGTATTGAAATATGAATTAAATTAAAAGATTCTAAATGATTACTGTTGAGGTGTTAGAATAAGACAAAAATAATTTTTACTTGAGAACTGTGATTGATCAGTTTTTCTTCAGTTGCTTTTTATGTTAGATTTTGGCAGTATCTGTTTTTGTTTACATGTCAGAAATAATCAAAAAAGGTAGTGCTGTATACTGTTAGTTTCACTATTAGACAAATACATAAAGGACTTCAGAAATGTATGGGAATGCAGATATTTATTTTTAAGGCAAAGCAATTTATGTATTAGTAATTTATGTCTTAGAAATTTATGATGCACTTATTACTATCTCAAAGCCATTAGCTTAATTCGTTTCCAAGTAGGCATCATGTAATGAGATGCACTTGAATGTCTTCAAAATAAGCAATGGTGTAAAGTGTTTGTGCTGCTGGTACTTTAATGACATGTGGGATAACTTCCCTCCAAGGCACAGAGCTCATGCTTGGGTCTCTGCCATCAAGGCTGGGCAGTTTTTGAGCTCTAACTTGTTTAAGCTTGGGTTAACATTAGCTGCTGCAGTTTACAATATAGTTCTAGTCTCAAATATAAGGGAGGGCATGATCCAGAGTGAATGTTCATTCTGGATAGAAGTCATAAGAAAGGACAGATAGCAGGGCAAACCACAATTTGAAAGTTAGCATTTTTAAATAACGAGAAGGAAAACCCAAGGGAGTGGATTTGATGTCTTACCCCTGGCTGAGAGAGAGCTCTGAGTCAAGCTGAGAAGGGCTGGAGGAAGAGTAGGGGAGTAGGTCTATCCTATTAAATGAAGTGCAGCCAATGAGCTCTGAGATTTTGAACAGGATTATGACTGTACTATATATTCTCCTGGACATTATGAATAAATAAACAAACAGCAAAGCTAATTTTGCTGATGGCCTAACTGGAGAAGTCAGTAGCTGAGCATTTTACATCTCTGTACATAGACTAGATATGCATAAAAGAAGAGAACATCTGGGTCATAAATAACTCTCTTTGGTGAGAAAACTCAGTTACAACAAGCTATAATTGTCAAGGGTCAGCTAAATACTTTGTTGTTTTTTTCTGTAGTTTACTAATTTTATGTGTTACCTTATTCCATTTGAAGATGAGAAATTTTGCACTATTTCACACAGTTTGCAGGTATTAGAATATAGTTAGAAGAAAATGCTGTCAAAGCTCTTAAAATCCTTCACTGACTTCAGCAACCTTAAATTAAGGTAATATTTTAATATAGTCTGGTTCTGGAGAATTTGTGTAACTTCTAATGATTTTTTTTTTAACATCACAGTTTTTTAAATCCTTTGTTCTTCAAAAATAATTAATTCAAAGTTCTGTGCCAATTCAAAATTCAATTCCATTTCATTTAAAGCCACTGTTGTTTACTAAATGAAGAACACAATGATCTGTGTATGAAAAGTTTAGTTAGAAAAAGAAAATATTTAAGAATTCAACCAGTATGTCTTTTAATTGCAGTCCAAGCTTAATTGTTCTAATTTGGATAGATGAATTCAGGGGTAGTGAAATGGAAACCTGGAGTACCTGATGATGCTTTATTTCAGAAATTTAGGGTTCTAATTATTAAAGGCTGTGCTCTTAATGTCTGACAAAGGTAAATAGAAGCTTTTTGGGAAAATATGTCTCAGAGAAGAACATAGGTGTTCTGCAGGAGCAAAACAGGATGGCCATGCATTCAACAGGACCAACTCTTAGGCCTTCTGACACCTAATTCCTCCCTCTCTCCTGCTGCAGAGCTTCCTGGTGGAAATACAATGAGCAAACATGATCAACAGTCATTCAGCCAAAGATTGTTCTCATCTTTTTCAGTTCCTTTACCACTGTTAGACTACACTGTTACCAAATCTTACATTCTCAATTCCATTTGGATCATAACTAGTTTTGGTTCCTTTCTCAGGGTATTGGCTGCCTCCTGCTTTAATTCCTCTTCACCTTCCCCTTCTTCAGTTCTTCTACCCAAAACTGTGACAAAGGGAAATACAGTTTTATTCCTCTCCTCAAATTATTTCCTCTCCTCAAACTGTTTTCTCTCCCTGTCCTATGAAATTTTTCTCCTCCTGGCACAGATCCAATTTTTGGTTGCTGTGCTCCTTTTAATTCTTCTTTTCCTGACACCTGCAGTCTGTATTGGCATCTGTGTCATGCCTGCCTTTGTCTTTTCCTCCTTGACCTGCTAGCCAGTCTTCCTCCTTTTACCTCTAAGCTCTCTTTATTCCTGTTATGCAGTTATTTTTCAACCTCTTGAAACCAGTTTTTGTGTATTGCTGCTCTCCACATGACCTTCTTTTGAAGAAAACTCTAAACCAGGACTCCATTCTTATTATTGACTCACTGTTTACTTAAATTTCTCTGCTGATCTGTACATAGGTCTTTGATTTTATAGTTTACTTATAAATTCTTAAGGATAGGGCATTCATTTATTTCTGTTTGTATGGTATTCAGTTCAATTAGTGTGTTGCTTTATGAGTAGGATTGTGAACTACTATGAAAGTCCAAGTAACAGATACAGTTTTGATTAAAGGTTCATCCCCCACAAACCTCCCTGGGTGTTTGACCAGATCAAATTATGTAGGTTATTGGTGGGATTGATAATAAGTAGCATTTAAAAATGGCACAGCTAGTTATTCATAAATGTGGCTCATAAATTTGCATTGTGCTACAAATTTAGAGCGGAATTTTTCTAATCTTTCTCATGTGAACTGACCTACTTAAGTCAGTGGAGTGCTAATATTTGCCACATAGTAAGGATTTGGCTCCTAATCTTTTGCAAAGCATTTGCATGCACATAGGGAATATTGTCTAGTGTTTTTGTTAAAGGCTTTCTCTCATTACATTCCTCCTTATGAAATTTTTTTAACTTAAAAATGAGAAGGAAAAGGTAAGTGTAATTTGACCCATATGTGATGCCTAAGGAAGTTGTCTCTTACTCAAATGGTGAGCAGAGAAAATTATCTCTGGATGTGAGTTACTATTTAACTGCTTAAATTACATCTAACAAATAATGGGAGGAGGCTCAAAATGATAAACCATAGAAATTGTAAAGCTTCAGCTGACTCAGGACAAATAAAGGGCAATGATTGGAAGAGCAGGAACAGCAGGAAGGGCAAAATTTTCTCAAGCACTGTAAAAATTGCAGACACTCTGGTCATAGAAATTTAGAGGTATTTACAAAAGAAATTATTCCTCGTGCTTTTTCACAGCCTGTCAGTGTGACTTTTTTTAAATTTTATGCATCATTCCTGTAATTTATTTTCAATAATAAATTTTCTATATAACTCTTCTTCTCAGAACACATTTTCTGTTTATTTGTAGATATAAATTGTTCTTACACATTTTTACTCAGATTTGCTGCTTGATTTTTGGGATCAAATGCTCTGCAAGGTGACATTTCATTCAATTTTAGCATCATCATAGTAATGGGAGGAAGCTGCTCAGTGTTACCTCCACAGAGGAATCCACACTCTGTAATACATCATCAACAAAAGGAGGGCTAAGGAGAATGTCCATTCTTTACTGAACGCAGTGGGAAGCATAGTGACAAAGAATGAGGGAGTGGCTGAGGTACTGAATACCTTTTTTGCCTCAGTCTTGACGTAAGACCAGTTGTTCTTGGGTACCCACCCCCCTGAGCTGGAAGTCAGGGACTGGGACTAGAATGAAGCCCCCATAATCCAAAGGGAAATGATTAGTGACCTGCTACACCACTTAGACACACACACAAGTCCATGGGGCTGGATGGGATCCACCTGAGGGTACTGAGGGAGCTGTGGCAGACAGAGCTCACTGCAGCTGCTCCGGATCGCTGCGGTGGCAAGTCCCAGTTGACTGGAGGTTGACCAATGTGAAGCCCATCTACCAGAAGAGTTGGAAAGAGGATCCAGAGAACTATAGGCCTGTCAGCCTGACCTCAGTGCCATGGAAGGTCGTGGAGCAGACACACACAGCAGATACTGGACAACTGGGAGATTGGGCCCAGCCAGTGTGGGTTTATGAAAGACAGATCCTGTTTGACCCAGTTCATCTCATTCTATGATGAGGTGACCTGCCTAGTGGATGGGGGAAGGGCTGTGGATGTTGTCTACATGGACTATAATAAAGCCTTTGACACAGTTTCCTGAGTATTCTCTTGGAGAAACTGACTGCTTATGGCTTGAATGGGTGTACTCTTTATTGGGTAAAAAACTGTCTCAATGGTTGAGCTCAGAGAATGGTGGTGAATGCAGTTACATCCTTCTGGCAGCTGGTTACCAGTGAAATCGTTGATCTCCTGGAAGGTAGGAAGGCTCTGCAGAGGGATCAGGACAGGCTGGATCAATGGACTGAGGTGAATTGTATGAGATTCAAGAAGGCCAAGTGTCGGGTCCTGCTCTAAGGTTGCAACAACACCAGGCACTGCTGCAGGCTGGGAGAAGAGTGGCTGGAAAGCTGCCCTGCAGAAAAGGACCAGGAAGTGCTGGTTGACAGTGACTGGACATGATGCAGTATGTGCCCAGGTGGCCAAGATGGCCAGTGGCATCCTGGTTTGTATCAGAAATAGTGTGGCCAGCAAGACCACGGCACTGGTTGTCCCCTGGTATGTGGCACTGATGAGGCCACACCTCAAGTCCTGTGTCCAGTTCTGAGCCTGTTAACTGCACGAAAGACATTGAATCATGGAGCAAGTCCAGAGAAGGATAGTGGAGCTGGTGAAGGGTGTGAAGCACAGGTCTGATATGGAGTGGCTGGGGGAGTTGGGGGTGAATGGAGTTATATTCAGCTGGCAGCTGGTCACCAGTGGAATTACTGATCTTGTGGAGGGTAGGAAGGCTCTGCAGAATGATCTGGACAGGCTGGATTGATGGACCAGTGCAAACTGTATGAAGTTTAACAAGGCTAAGGCCGTTTCTCCAGTGGAGGAAATGAGGCTCATAAGAGACCTTATTGCTCTTTATCTGAAAGGAAGTTGTAGGCAGATGGTGGTCAATCTCACAGTCAGTTGGCAATAGGACGAGAGGAAATGGCCTCAGATTTCACCAGGGGAAGTTTAGATTGGGTATTAGGGAAAATTTCTTCACTGGAAATGTTGTCAAGCATTGGACCAGACTACCAAGGAAAGTAATGGAGTCACTGTTCTTGGAGTTATTTAAAAGGTGTGCAGATACGGGAATTAGGGACATGAGTGGTGGCCTTGGCAGTGCTGGGTTAATGGTGGGACTTGATGATCTTAAAGGTCTTTTCCAAATGATTCTGTCATTTTAATGCTGTTATCTAATGTGGGTGCCTGACTGAGAAACTTAAACATCCAGTATACAAAATGGAGAATGAGAGATTTAAATGACACTGAGTATATAGGGAGCTCAGGTTCCTAACAGAAGTATCTAGGTTACTTTTCCAAGACCAGGCAGTTTGTCTCCTTCACAGATGCAGAAAGTTACTTCTTTACCCAGATTGGTCTAGCCATGGTGTTAAATAGTTGAATGTAAACTGGCTGTTTGTTGTACTCTTTTGCCAAGGACTTTGGCAGAGTTGGGATTTCATGTGCAGTATGTATTACTCATAGATCCTTTTGTCTTTGGGAAAACAAATCCAAGATGATAAAATAATGTGTCACAGAAGAGCAAAATAAACCAGCTCCATCACACAGATTAGAAGAACCCTTTCATAGAAAACATCAGTATCAGCAAGGCCTCTTTCTCCAATACTGAAGAGAACAGGGCAGACGATGGAGAGCTGCTGGTAACAGTATAGTATTTGACTGATGCTCCCAGTGCAAAAAATGACATTTCTAGTATTGTCACCCACAAAACCCACATAAGAAAAAAATATGTTCTATAGAGGCACAAGTACTGACTAACTTCTTTTACTTTCCCACCTGGTCAATGTGAAGATTTTGTAATACATTCTTGTCAGGTTAGAGATGGTTCTGTTTTACTTAGCTTTATTCATGAGAAAAGAAAGAAGGTCATTCTGTTGCTATTCTTTCCCTCCCAGCCTTACTTCATCCTGAAATTAGACATTTATACCTGGGTAGGTTTTTCCATAGTTCTCTACTTTTTTCAAAGTCACATGCCTGTTTATAGCAATAGCAGGGTACTTGAATTTTCCTTCAAGAAAATTTTTCCTTGCTTCATTAAAAAGAAATAAAAGTAAAAAACCTTCAGGATTCATGCAGGGTTAGACAAAATGTTGTAATGCTAGCAACTGAATTGTATTTTTTGTATTCTAGGTACTAAAGCACAGGACTGTCCTTCTCTCTCTTAAATAGGTTTTGTGATTGTGGACTCCCTTATTATGTTGTAGTGGTGGTTTTGGTACACAGCCATTTGTTTTCTGTTCAAATATCTAAACTTCGGTGGTTCTTACTGTTTCAGAATATGTGCTTTCTGCAGCAGTTTGTGGTTTCTTGAACAGATATTGAGAGCTTAAGGTTTGCTTGTCGGTTCATTTGAAACAATTTTGCTGTAGTATAAGCCATTAAACATTTGGACTAAAGAGCAAGGTTTATTTTACAATGCAGGTGAGTAATTTTTCTCTACTACTTATGTTCCTATTTCTGAGTATACATATTTCAACATTGCTTTTGCAAGATGATAGGATAATGCAGTGAAAGAGAGTAGCAGGTTTAAGAAAACCCCATGACCTGCATACATTCCCTTTGTCCAGCTTTTCTTTCCTGTATGAGGAAGCCACAAGAGGTGGTTTTCTGCGCCTCATTTTTTTTAATACTTTGTAATTGGATATTTATCTACGAAACTGGGATAAAAAAAAACAAACCATAGTTATTTTATCTTACTTTTTTCTGAATGGTTGCCTTGCCTCTAGNAGTCACATGCCTGTTTATAGCAATAGCAGGGTACTTGAATTTTCCTTCAAGAAAATTTTTCCTTGCTTCATTAAAAAGAAATAAAAGTAAAAAACCTTCAGGATTCATGCAGGGTTAGACAAAATGTTGTAATGCTAGCAACTGAATTGTATTTTTTGTATTCTAGGTACTAAAGCACAGGACTGTCCTTCTCTCTCTTAAATAGGTTTTGTGATTGTGGACTCCCTTATTATGTTGTAGTGGTGGTTTTGGTACACAGCCATTTGTTTTCTGTTCAAATATCTAAACTTCGGTGGTTCTTACTGTTTCAGAATATGTGCTTTCTGCAGCAGTTTGTGGTTTCTTGAACAGATATTGAGAGCTTAAGGTTTGCTTGTCGGTTCATTTGAAACAATTTTGCTGTAGTATAAGCCATTAAACATTTGGACTAAAGAGCAAGGTTTATTTTACAATGCAGGTGAGTAATTTTTCTCTACTACTTATGTTCCTATTTCTGAGTATACATATTTCAACATTGCTTTTGCAAGATGATAGGATAATGCAGTGAAAGAGAGTAGCAGGTTTAAGAAAACCCCATGACCTGCATACATTCCCTTTGTCCAGCTTTTCTTTCCTGTATGAGGAAGCCACAAGAGGTGGTTTTCTGCGCCTCATTTTTTTTAATACTTTGTAATTGGATATTTATCTACGAAACTGGGATAAAAAAAAACAAACCATAGTTATTTTATCTTACTTTTTTCTGAATGGTTGCCTTGCCTCTAGCAGATCCTTTCGCATAGGCAGATACTTGGCAGTTTCAGTAGTATTTATACAGGCTGACATTGAACGACTGTTGCTTTTGCTGCAGATGACAGCACGACTAGCACAAAACTGCGGCCGCACGCTCGTGTGCGGTACGTGTCGATGCAAACCCGTTCCAGAGCGGCTTGAAGTTTTCTTCTTCCCTCATCCCCTCCCCTGCGTGCTTTTCCCGGCAGCAGAGCTCCGGTGGTTACCTGCAGTCCCATTTTTCACTTGGCTCCATGCAGATGCGGCGCGGGTGGGCCGCGGGCGGGGAGGGGCCAGCGCTGATGCGGCACCGCCGTGTGACAGCGGCGCGGCCCGAGCCGAGCCCGCTCCGCTCCGCGCCGGGCGGGTCCTGCTGCAGTCCGCGCATCGCCGCCCCGCATCCCGGCTGCGGGCACCTGGAGGAGACGCGGCGAGGGCGCTCGCTCGAGGAGTACCTCACTAAACACTTGGGCTATTCTTTAACTGTGGGAGAAGTGCCTGTGTTGCCTTCACGCAAGCTCCCTACTGGCTTTCTGCAGTCGTAATTTGCCGGAGCCGTTTCTCCCCGCGGCTTTCTCCTTCTACTTCTTTTTCCTTTTTTTTTTCTTCCTCCTTTTTTTTCCTTTTCTTTTTTTTTTTTTTTTTTTCCTCTATACTTGTTCTCTACACCCATTTCTTGT
>VYZS01021449.1:0-11581 GCA_013400695.1 Neodrepanis coruscans
TGTTTGTCTTACTTCTTATCTCACCCGCCAGCAACAGCTTTATTAGAAAAAGAAATGTTATTTCCATGTTACAAGTGGAGAACCAAGGTACAAGGACATTCACATAGATAGGCTGGAACTAATCTGCAACATGAAACCAGAAATTATGCCCAACAATACAGGTATATCTACATGCACCCCCATATCTGAAAACAATCTGAAAGCTCTAACAACCTGTTTAGAAGTATGGAAAAAAATAATTTCAGTAGTCTTTTTCTACTTATTGTACTGGAAATATAGAACAGTACATAAATCTAGAAAATGTGTCAATTACTATCTTTGGATGAAGAATGCCTGTTTCATTGACTAGTAGCAATTGATACAGAGCTCCCTTGTCATCAAATGTAGCCCTTCTGTATTTCAGGCAGGCATTTCAAATCAACCCTTTCATAATGAAATCAGTGCTCATCTAGTAAGTGAAAATTATTGGTGATAATCGTGTTAAAAAATCAGGACTTTCTTTTTGTCTTGGTGAAGGGAGGATGAGACCAACAGGATACCAACGAGTTACAAATTAATAAGACAATTTTAGGGTAAGAAAGGCAGAAGGAGTACAGACCCTGATTATACTTAATACATATAAATTTAAATTCTGTGTCTGCTGAAATAGATACCAATTTTGTCATTGACTGTGCTGAAGCTAAGCAATTATTCATTATTTCCAAGGAAATTCTTGGTCATTATAAAAGTTGTTTCAATGTAAGTTGTTTTAATGGAACTCTGTTCAGTTATGTATTATTTATTCAATTATTACTTTGTTCTATTATTGAGGCAGCCATTTAGCATATTTTATGTGTATTTTGCCTTAGAAAATCTTCTTGACATTCATAATCTGTTGTACCTTTATTCTGGTTAGACAAAATCTTTAGAATAAGGACAGTTTAAAGTCTCAAACTGAAGCTTAAAGAAATGTACACATCACACCATGTTTTAGAACAGATTATATTTAACTGTTTTCTTCAGCTGGTGTTGCTATTGATTTTTTTCCTCACAGGTAATATAAATCTGCATCCTATTGAACTGAGACAAGGAACATTTCTGATGTTACTAAATTATCTAAGAAATTCCTTTTTGTGTGTGTGTGTGCATGCATCCGCATGCATATGTGTGTGCATGTGTGTGCTGTTTACATCTGACAAGCACTGTAGTGTAAAAAAATGCAAGTTATAAACTCTATTGAAACTTTCCTAAACTTTCTGAACCTCTTGTATCTGCAAAATTTCATGGAAAATCTCATATGAGGAAGCTGACTTTCAATATTTTGACACTTTCATGCCACAGCTCAAAACGCTGAAACATATCAGAACAATACAAAGTAAAGTTAGCCAAGGGCTTTGAACCTTAGCGATATTATGTAAGTTCAGTTTAGATTTGGAGCAAATGCTTTTAGTAGATTTAATTTTATTTTAGCTTGTTTATCCATGCTAGTTCTTAATGGTTCATCCTCAAGGTTATTTAGCAATTAGAATCTGGGAATTCAAGCTCTGGAACTAGATACAGACTGAACCAGCAGCTATGACATTGGCAGTACTGGAGGTCAGGATTTAATGCATGGATGCATGTCTCTTGAATAGGTCAAACTCCAAAAGCCTATATGTTAATGGGCTGATTATTGATCACACTAACCCATAATAGGTACTGTGTTCTAAAATAACTTATCATCTTATAGCACTCCATTCACAAGTGAGTTTAAAGAGAATGATTTCTTGGAAGACTAAATACATATTTTATGACAGTTTAAAAGGATAATTACTTTTTTTTTTTTTTTCTCTAAAATAGGAAATAACCAACCTGGGTGAAAATACATGGAGCATTGTGACTTTAGCTATTATAGAAAATCTATAAATATGGACATTGATCTATCCTTTATTATACAATACAATTAATACAGTTATTTTGTGGTAGTTTTATTAAGGGTAAACTGCATTTTACTTTAGAGGTTTTTTTATTATTTTAAAGAAGACTACAAAAGATCTTTCATTTAAGATCTAATTGGTTTGTTGGAGGACACTGTCCTTCTTAAGCCCTCTTTGACTGAATCACAGAAGAGGAATTGTTCAAATAGGAGGTAAAGAAGCATTGAAAAAAAATTGCCAGCCTACATCGATAAAATACAGCATTCTGGAAGGCATAACTTTAGGCAATGCCAGTGTCATGTTAGGTCAGATGCCCTTGTTCTTATAGACTAATATTTTGCTACACATAGTTCTAGCAGACATGCAGACACTGACAGTGGTTCATGAGATGCTGGACATAACCCAGCAATATGTGCTCACTGCCCAGAAAGCCAATCATGCCCTGGGCTGCATTGAAAGCACTGCAGCCATCAGGGGGAGAGAGGTGATTCTGCCCCTCTGCACTGCTCTGATGAGACCCCTTCTGCAGTGCACAGGAAGGGCATGAACCTGTTGCAGCATGTCCAGAGGAGGGCCACCAAAATGATTAGAGGGACTGAGCAATACTCCTGTGAAAAAAGCCTGGGGAACTGGGATTGTTCAGCTAGGAAAAGAGAAGGTTTTGGGGTGAGCTAATTGTGGCTTTCCAGTACCTGAAGGGAGCTTACATGAAAGATGGAGTCTACTCTCAAGAACATGTGACTGGACAAGCAGAAATATCTTCAAACTGAAAGAGAGCAGATTTAGAAGAGATATTAGGAAAAAGTTCTTTACTGTGAGAGTGGTGAGGCACTGGAACAGGTTGCCCAGAGAAGCTGTGCATGCCCCACCCTGGGAAGTGCTCAAGGCCAGGTTGGATTGAGCTCTGAGCAATCTGATCTAGAGGAAGTTGTCCCTGCTCAAGGCAACGGTTGGAACTAGATGATCTTTAAGATTCCTTTCAACCCATGTCATTATATGATTCTATGACAAGTTACTGGAGAAATTTTTTTAGACCAAAATCCTGGTGACCATCCTGGCAATAGCCCAATGTTATTCCAAGGCACAATTTACCTCTCCTCCCTCTCCCATGGCAGTTGGACATGTTGACTGAGGAGGGGTAATAAAATATTTTTCCAAAACAGAGAACTGCAAGGCCTGGGACAAGCTCCAGCAAACAGGGTGGCACTTACTGGAGTTTGGTTGATACTAAATTAAAGGACTTCTTTTTAAAAGGACTTTTCATCCCAACTAGGGAATGACTTTCCTACAAAACATGCCAAATAGAAATATAATTGATCTGAATTATTTGAAGATATTTTGGCTATATGACTTTAATTTCATATAATTTAAGCAAAATAAAATGTTAACATTAAATCCAGGAATCAATCAATTATATACATATATATATATATACAGTTTGTTGTAGGCGAGGGACCTTGTTGCACTACCGTAGAACTGGCCCAGAGAATTAATGGTTTCTCCAGTCCTTCAGTTCATCTCCACATATTTGAATAGGCAAGATACATACTTAAAGCTGCTCTTTGTGTGTGACTGCTAACTTACTTTCCTCATACATGGGAAGATTTGCACATACAGGATGCATAAATGAATATGGTAAATACATCATGGGTAGGAATTTTCGAAAGTATAATTCCAGATTCTCTGTCATATGATTTCTAATTGCTGGAGCCAGATAATTTTGTAAGTCAGTTCTTGACTTTCCAGAAGTTATTTATGAACTATGTTTTATTTGTGAGTCTCTTGTCATGGTCATTACCATGTGTAGGTTTGTATCCATACCTATAAAGAGCATGAGAAGGAAAAAGTTAAGAAGTGACTCTTAAATGGCACAATAGAAGATAATGAGGTGAGTTCACCTGGGATAAAAGCACGGTGAGTGGTATATAAACAAAAAGCAGTTTAAGCAATCTTACTCATTACTAAGAAACAGTAAAATGTGCAGAGAAAGAATTTCTGAAGGAGTGTGAATTTGTTAGCACTTAAAATCCACTCTGTTCATCTTTACTTATAACACAATAGGACACTTAACATGTTGTGTTGTTTTTGTTTTTCTTTTTCTTTCATCTGCAGTAACTACCACTGTGACAAGAAAGCCAGCAGCAACTGCACCTAGAGCTAGCTGCAAATCGTTTACAATTTCCATGGAAAGAGTATCTTTAAACAGATAATTTATTTCCTGGACCACAACCCCTTTTACTGCTTGGGTAACATATGAAAGATCATTTGATGTTTCCTCTCACTTAATTAAAAAAAAAGTTTTTAAAATTATTTTATTTTTTAAGTAATCTTTGTTATATTTCTTGTAGGGTTTGTCCAGCTTGTGTTTCTGTGTCAGGTTCCTGAAAATGGGGCTCTCTACAGCTGATAAATTCACTTCTGTCAAAAATGCTCCCATTAACTCTGACATTCCTGATTCCCTTGTTGCTAGTATCACATGTAAAAGTTAATATTTATCCTGCTTTTATGCTTCTTCCATAAACATAACTTCAAAATTTCTAAGGAAATAATTCCAGTAAAGGACATGGTCTTTTCTGGCTTCCTTTACCTTCAGTCCTTCAAAACCAATTATTTCTGGAAAGGCATTCTAGAAAGAGTGTGAATAGAAATCAAAATAATAATTCCTGATTAAGTTAAAAATGTCATACTTGAATTCACCTGTATTTTACTTTCAATCAAAATTGTCCCTGAGTTGGATATTTTTGCCTTTTTTTCCTGTTAAAAATACCACACTTATAGAATCATTTCTAATATATAAATATTTCTCATCAGAAGATATTGAAATAGAGTGTTGAAATTGTTTGCTCAGATAATCTTTAAGTAATTATTATTCTTTCCTGTTCATATTTGCCTTCCTTTTAGAAAGTAATGGTAGCAATTAGGAATAAAGCAATTAAAACCAATAAAATTAAAGTGGTTTTTGTGTTGCAAAGACTTGACCTCCTTCATATTTTGCCAGTTTATGTGAGATTTATTTTACTGACTTCAAGCTATTCCATCTACTTCAGGCATCTATTCCTCTGGCTGGTGAGGGATCTTTATGTAACTAACGTTAGCTGAGATTTCTTTCTTCTTTCATCTCTTTGTTCTCATGATGACATTTGAGTGGCATGATACCTCTGACACATTTTGGAAAGGTTCATTGTTAGAAATTCATGGTTGAGGGATATATCTTTCCCTTCTTTTGGTTTTCAAGCTCCACTTGCGTGGATTGCCTCCTTTATTTCTGAATGACCACTCAAAAGAAAGAGCATAAGGCTCTTCAGTCACCATGTTCTCTGGCTCTAGATGTGATTTAAATTCATTACTTCCTCATCAACAACACAAAACAAAGGTGAGAAATGAAGTTATTAGCAATTGTCTTAAGACCAGCAAAACATCTTCACATTCTCCATAGATTTATTCCTGGCTTTATCAGAGACCTGACTCATTTCTTTTTTTTTGTTTTGTCACCTAGTGGTAGTGGCATTATCACTCAGTTCTAATATTAATATCTCTAATGAATTATATTTTGCATTTTCATGGCTATATAGGTTTCTAATAAATCAAAAAGACACTCCAGCTCTTCTCTCCCTGAATATGTTGTTCTAAGTGTAACTTTTTGTGAACTGTTGAAATCCACTTGAAACTATTCTTATTTAAGATAATTTTAATTAATTTTCAGATTAAAGTTGTCATAGGCTTGTAATACTTCATAATGAAGATGTTGTCCAAGCAGGAACCTCTAAACAATTCAGAGGCTTTTCTGCAATCTGTTCTCCTAACTTTACATCTGGATTTCCTCAAGTATTAAAATTGTCACTTCTTGGAAGTTTGCCTGGTTGGAATTTGAGGAAGTATTTTTTTTTTTTGAGTACCTCACACCCGGAAATCCAGCTGCTTCTACTCTGGATATGCTGCTAAATAACTGGAAATCTCAGGCACATCAGATGAACTCTGTCACTTTCATAGAAAGCTTGGGCCTCCTGTGCATGTGCTATCTCATGTCTCCAGAAGGTTGTGGCCCCACCATGCAAAGCATCTGCAAAATTTTCATAAAGATGCCCTCCCATAGACTTCCACAGGAGAAAAATTCCAGGGAAAGACTGTTCCAGGGAAAGCCTTTGGCTGGCAGCTGCTTCAGGTGTTGTTTGATACTGAGCAAGGGCATGTGTGCTCTAAAAGCTTGTATATTGCTTCCAACAATATGACTAGCTAGTTAAAATTTATTCTCTCAGACCATCAGAAGTGCATTGACACAACCACTAGCAAAGTTTTATATTTTAAAAATCTTCTTGTGTGTTTATCTTAACCCAACACAGTTAATTCTGTTCTTAGAGGTCTTCCTACATCTTTGATCAAGCTTTTGTCCCTTTCCCCTTCCCCCTTTCCCGTTCCTTTTCCCCTTTCCTTCCCTTTCCCCTCCCACTCCCTTCCTGTCCTTTTAAGCCATTGATCTTAAAGCACAGACAACCTTTAAATGCTCTTCTCACCTCTGTTCTGAAGATGGGTGCTACTGGATGCAGACTCCAGAAAAGCTCATGTGAAGACCTTATTTAATTCTTGCACCTGAGTGATAATGTCCTATCAGCCTTGCCCCTGCCTGCTTAGCTCAAATCCAAATAATAATATTTTACTTTTTTTTCCGCAATTCTGTAATTCTATGCAAATGACAATCAAGCCATTTGAGCAGCATCACTAGAAGCTGTCACTTTTTAGCACACTATATATTTGCTATCCTTTTTTTTTTGCTTTTTCTTTTTCTGTGTTACTGAATACCTTCGTAGGTAATTTAAAATACAGTTTTAAAAAATTCTTATCTAATACTTCTGGTTAGCATTCAGTACTTTTAAGGAGAATGTAAGATTTTGCTGACTAACCCATGGGGGTAATTGTTGACAAACTTTTCTTGAAATCTGTAAGTCCTGACATTTTCTGCATGNGATTAAGAAGAAAGGCAGAAAGAGCAGGGGAGTAGATTATATCAGACACTAACGGATGTCCTAGAGATGTCCTAGATGCCCTAGTAACATGCCAATAAGTGCATTACGGGACAACATACATTACTGAGGAAACCTACTCTCTCCAGGTTTTCTGGCAGATTATGTCCCTTTCTTTTTGACCATAGCCTTATTTGGGGCTTTTGCTGATCCTTCAGGAAGCTTTTCACATATGAATANTAAATTATAGACAATAAGCAGAGCACCTTGTTCAGTAAATCACTAGAACACTTCTCAAGAACTGCAAGAGACAAGTTTGTAGCACGTTGCTTTACATCCAGTGTTTGGATAAGAGTCAATTAGATTTTACAGCATGAAGTTACACTGAAGCTTTACCTCTCTGTTGGTAATAGGGTACCAAACAGAGAAGGTGGTTGTTTTAACTGCTAGGCAATAAAACCAAAATACTATTATAACCGATGACAAATTTTTCTCCCCATTTCTTTTATAGGTCGGCTGCATTATGATTTCATGTCAATTTTGAGATAATTTGTGTCAACATTGTCAGACAAAGTACACACCACCTGCAAAGGCAGACCTGTTGGTTGTGTGGCTATACTCACTATCAGTGTGATGGTCTTGTCTGGTCTTGTCTACTTCTGACTCCGTTACATTGTTTTACATTTTATTTATCATTTTAATAGTTATTTATTTCCAGAAATAGTTTAAAAAGTGTTATCCTTCCATGGCCTCTGCAAACTGGAAAGTAATTTTACTGCATAGAGTATATNTTAGGATGTTGCATAGGAAGGAGAACATTATTTTAAACAAGGTTCAGAAAATCAGGGAGATTCTATCGAACGAATTTCTAGTGAAGGCAAATTAAGAGAAACCTTGAGACAGAATATAGGAATCACTTTCATTACATTTTAAGGGTGGGACAGTTCAAAACACATTGGTCTGCCTTTGTGGACCATGATTGAAGGTAAACTTAACTGTGATATCTCTGCTTTCTACAGTTTGTGATCTTGTCCCTGCTACTCAAAGAAACTCTGCATGTACTGTGGAGAAGACAGCACGGCTATGGTTTCTGCTTCCTCCCTCTGCCATTGTCTGACTTCACTGCATGGAGTGAAGTACATACTGAACTCATCCCATCTGGACACTTAACCTCTCCCACTATACAGACCTGGTGACAAGTCTGCCAGTGGAAGAAAGCCCAGACTCATCAACACAGATGATGCCCTCATTGGCTCCACCAAATTCCATGATCCTTAGGCCTAAGGGTCAGGACTTCCCTTGGATGGTCTTAATTGAGCTTCTAACAGACTGGAAGTCTTAAGAACTGGTATTTTTCTGCCCTGAATGTAAAGAGCCTGTAGAACTTAATAAGAGCAAAATTGCAGGGTCCTATAAAAATGAAACATGATCTTCTATATATTATCCTGTGAAGGTATACATAAACAGCTACCTTCATGCTGAAGTGTTTATAAGCAAGAAGTCTTGTACACAGCAGAATTTAATTTCTCTCCTTGAAATGAAAAAAGCTTGATACTGGTGTAGTAATTCTTGGTTAGAACAAAATTACGGTACAATTTACTGAAAAGCTTTTAATTTTCATTAATGTATTCACACTTCATTGTTAAGGATTGTTTAATTTAATGGAATTCTTTAAAGAATACCTATAATAAAAGAAAAAGAATAAGAATCTGTCATCAGAGGTATTATAGTTGATAATTTATTATTATTAATATTATCACTAACTTTTTAAAAATACTAGCTGGTTCCAGTATTAGCACCAGTGGTACTAGTGATTTCCTTTGGTCTCTGTGTAGTACATTGAAGTTATCTGGTTGTGACTAGAAGCCAAAGGCACACTTACATGGTTGACAATCAGGACCAGGTATTGTACTAGTAAAAAAGGCAATAATGTTTTACTTAACAAGCTATAAAAATACTAATTAAAACTTGTTTAGAAATTACTGTAGTAATGTTTATAAACAATAAATTTTTATATGTATTTTATTCTGTCATAATACACATTTGCAACAAGTTATCAGCAAGCTTTGTCTGTTTTTAACTCAATGGCACTAAGAAGACAGTTCAGATGCTGCTCAGTTTATGGAGTGCTAAAAGCTGTTCAGCAGTTTACTCTGTTGGAGAGGGGAAAAATTTGAACCTGTGAACAGTGCAAGACTTGCCAACTGATCAGCACCTAAAGCCTTTAGATAATATCAGCGAGAAACACCACTTCCAAGTGGAATTTGTACTGCCCTGTGTGCTAAGGAGTTCCTTTCTGGCTGACATAACTGAGGTGCTTTTCTCCTTTTCTCCCACTGGTCTGTTAACTTTTTTTTCTGACCTGAGGAATAAGATCTCATTTTTGTGATTTGAGGTCTTTTTCTCTTCTTAACAAAGACTTCTTTTTACTTCACCAAGATGTTTTTCTGACTAGAGAAGTCAATGTCACCTTCCTATTCTCATTGATGTGCTTCTGTAGTGGAATTTTATATCTAGAATTCTTAAAGATAAAAATGTTAAGTACATGGATGCAAATTCCTCTGTAAATGCATGCTTGTTTACAGAAACAGTGCTGCACCCTGCTTTTTACACCAATTCTTAATTCTTCTAATTTCAATAATGATCAAGGTGTGATGATACTGATTACATTAGTGTCAAATCAAAATAACCCCAAGGAAGTTCCTTTAGCACACTTATTCTGGATTTACAGTACATAATATAGTTTAGGATTTCTATTCCATGTCTTTACAGATGATAGCAGTAAGAAACAAATAATATTTTAAGGGAAATACTGCTACAAAGAAAGACATTCTTGCCTGCTATGTATAGTTCTGTTTTCTTTAGACATTAAACAATTTCAGAAATAATGAAAAAGAATGAGGAAGATTTTAAATTTTAATTAAAACAAGTGTTACCAGAAATCAGTGTATTTTTCAGCTTAGGCTGCCAGCCTTTAATATATCTGTAGAGCAATGGCATTAAATAGTTTCTGTAATTACACTTCATAATTCTAGTATAATATTAGCTAAACTTCATAAGTTTGTAACACTAGATAAAGATAATAGGAAAGCTGATTTAAAAAAATGCCATTCTTATCTTGCTCAAAACAGAATAGGTTATTCAAAAACAGGGGAGCTAGTTACACTAACTTAAGGCTTATTCCAATTAAGAACTTTAAACAAAAAGATTTGCCAATGCATCATCACAAAGAGATAGAAATAGAAACAAAGCTCTGTAGTATCTTTATTTGCCTCCTAAAAAGGAGGACAAGATGTGTCAGTTCTTTGAATGCAAAGTCCTGGCTGACAGACTGCAGTTACTCCAGCACTTAGGTTTGGGTCAAACATGCCCTGTTGAAGTGAACATCCCTAGTTGTCTCCATTTAAGGTTTTGATTTGGTTTGCAGTGACATTTGAGTGCAGTGACATTTGAGTGCAACATCCTTTCTAGAGAGGCTACACTGGAAGTTGCCACCCCATTGTATGACAAATGAACTCCAAGTCTGCACAAGGACAGAGGTTCTGACCTGGCAGCTAGTCTCCTGGACAGCTTCAGGAGAGCTGCTCATCCTGAGGAACTGGGTTGCATCTATTTTAAAGTTACACTCCTGAGTTGCTACCCTGCTATTACCCAGTGTTTTGCCTTTATATACTTTTCCAGTATTATTTGATATTGCTTGCTTAATATAGACATAGCTTTAATTTCATGTAATTAGTTTGCCAATACATTTTGAAAGCGTCTAATTAAGCCCAAAGTAGAAAGTTCAGCCTTCCAGACTATCAGTAGGATCCAGTGCTCTTCATACATATATCATTCTTCCCAAACAATTAAAAAATTTGCATACATTTATTATGCCTCTGAATAGGGAAACTGTGACAGAAATAAGGAATGTAAAGAGACTTCTATTGGCATTAACGTGCAGTACTATAAGATGAATCTCACTAGCTGCTTAGCAGTCTGAAACTTGCCCAGCAATATGCAGCACAAAATGAAAGGAGAATCTAAAAAATCATTTCACTTCAATGGGAAATAAGTCAGACCATAAGAATTAATGCTGAAGTTAACAATATTAATTTTAGGAGAAATGCCACAGAAATTTCAATAAGCATCAAGAGCGTTGGGTTTCTGTTTCACCTGGGAGTGATAGCAGTGCTGCAACAATAAACCCCTGATTTTTGAGGGGTTCCAACGGAGGGATCCCACTGACCTTGCCTAAATCTATCTGTAAAGGCTCAGAGAACACCAGGCCAGATTGCTTGGGTAAATAAATGGGTGTATTTACATGTACATTTGTTTGTATTCTTTCAGNATCAACACTGTCTGAATTTTGCTGATCCTTCTTAAATAGATTTCTCAGCTTGAGGTTTTCTTGTTCATTTCCTGCTCCACATCACAGGGCTCTGGTTGCCTCGCATCTCAACTGCTGCAGTTTCCCCTTCCTTTGACAAAAGCAGTCTTGCTACAGCACTATATTGAAGATCTCTCTTTGGATCTGTTGACCATGCACCCCCTCTCTTTGATTCCCTCCACATGCTTTTTCTTATGTATATCACATGTAAGCTGCTTGTCTTCACTTCCAAGGGTTTTTATGGTCTATTCCCACTGTCATCTTATTGTGACAAGCTGAACTACCACATAGGTGGAAAACCTGCCAAGCAGCTGGCTCCAATTAGCCATCTATCTTTTTAAGAGCTGGTGGGAGCAAGG
>VYZS01021449.1:12927-36174 GCA_013400695.1 Neodrepanis coruscans
ATCTTATTGTGACAAGCTGAACTACCACATAGGTGGAAAACCTGCCAAGCAGCTGGCTCCAATTAGCCATCTATCTTTTTAAGAGCTGGTGGGAGCAAGGGGAGATGTAAGTGCCGTATAATCAGACCCAGCTCTTTCTGGGAAGCCCTCCTATGGTGAAGAAGGGTAGATTTTGAAGGCATATCAAAAGGAAAACAGTTCAGTGAAAGAAGGAAGGATGAAAGGCAACATCTCAGTGAAGAAATAAAAAAAAGAAAGAACTGGAACTGAAAGTAATTGGGGACTCAGCAATTCTGCAGTGGAGTGCAATGCAATGCAGCAATGAGACTCAGATGGAAGTCCTTAAAAACTGTTTGTCATAGTTCTTCTCCCATGGCATGGCATGGTCTTTGTCTGTCCTAAGTGCTGGGTGTGACACTGCTAGGGAGAGCACTGCATACGCCTGACTGGCAGTCTGACTGAAAACCTACTGCATATGTGAATCAATGACAATTACAGGCTTTGTATAGTGAATGGGTACCTCTTGGGACACAAAGTATAAACAAATCCTTGCCCAGAGATCACAAACAATGAGCACCTCAGTGCACTTTTTTTATCTTCCAGAGCAACCCATGAAGAATGAAATGTGTTCCTGTTTAGCTGTGGTCAGGAGTACTTGCTTTCAGATATCAAAAAATATTCTTTTTTTCTTGTCAAGACAAAATCTTCAAAGAAATTGCAAGTATGCTTATAGAAAATCCTTGATTGGGTCATTCATCCTTACAAAGGCCATGAAACCTTAGTTTAGCCAAACTATGTTATCAAGGTTTTTTTAGAAGGATATATTAGCAATTTGGGATTTATGGCTTAACATCCTGCCCTTTCATTCTTGCAAGGATTCTCAAGGATGCCTGTAATCAAAGTTCTCTCCCTGTAAGTCCTGATAATAAATCTTTCATCTCATTTGGTAGATGTTTCATTTTCTTGCACCTTGTGTTCAGTATTTAATTATCTTTTGTTGTCAAAGGACGTGAATAAAAACAAAAACAGAAAGCAGGTCTCACTGCATCCTGAAAGTCTTTTCATACTAGATTGTTCGAAGTCATTCAAACTTTTCTACCATTTCTTGTATGGTTTTAGTACAGGGGGACACTAACTATTGTTATTTTGCGTTTGGACAGGGAAAGGAAGAACATTCGCATAAAAGCTCATTTTATAGGCCCGACTTAAAATTTTAGGAAATTAATCTGCATCGCTGCAAGAATTTTTCTACTGATCTTGACACTTGCACATCCTTCAGCCAATTGCTTTGAAGCCTTTAAACACTGCCAGGTTTCTGGATCTCTCAGCCCCTCTTCTGTACTCCCAAATATGAAATAAACTTTTATGATGTTCATTTTAGAAGTTGGAGGGCATCCTTTGCTTTACAAAGGTGAAAACTCCCTTTTTATGAGGAGTAACATGGAAAAGATGAGTGGTAAAAAAATACAAGTTAGTCCTGGGGAGATTCCAAACAGACACAAGAGGAAAAATCTCACAACTAGAACAAATCATCCATTGGAATTGATGGATTCCCCAGCATTGGACAGATTTAAAGTTCAGTTGAAACCTTTTCTAGGCTGTTTTTGACAAGAAAGGTTGGACCAGATGGTTACTGAGTTCCCTTCCAACTTGATATTCTGTGATTCTATGATTTTCTCTTTCATGTTCAAGGTGGAGTATAGGATCACTTAAATTGTCCTTCCTTCCTTCCTTCCTTCTTTCCTTCCTTCCTTCTTCCTTCCTTCCTTCCTTATGGAATTGCCTGAAATCCCAGATTTTACCGAGATCCACAATTGTGGTTTTAACCTTACACGGATGTCCTAAAGTCTCTGTTTACTTGAGGATACCACAGAGCACCTGGGCTTTTGTATGAAGTCCTAACTGCTCAGTCTCCTTCAATTATCCTTTCTAGGGATATTTTTGAAACTCCCTGCCCACAGTTACACAAATGTGCATGGCTGCATCAAACTAACCTTTATATACATGATTTTTCAGGACTGAGCCAAGTAGAGAAATTTAGATAAACAAAGGTTTTCCAAAACAATTTTCTTCAACTAGTAAAGTGTCCTTAGAAATGCCCTCTTTTTCTTAGTGAAAGACTTTAACCTTCAGTCTCATTTTTAAAATGTCATATGTATTTCAAACAAGAAACGAAGAATAATCAGTGTTATAAAAGTCAAATGACTTAATTTTAAAACATTGCTTTAATTTCTGGAACTCTCTTACTATGAAAAGAAATGCCATGTGTAAAAAATATAAGGCTGTTCATCTATCCCTGATATACTATCAGGGATGTCTCTTTGACCTTAATTGTTCTTCACTGAAGCATTCAATTTCATGTTCTCTGTTCTTGCAGTGCTTCCATCTTTACTCAAAAACTGAGTTCTTTTTAACATTGAAATTGCCTGTTGTGAAACAAATGATTTTTTCAAATGTGGATGAAAAGTCAATGTATTTTGCCTGAGAGCAGTGTGCTCTGTTTTTAAGTTTTTCAAACAGAAATTTTTAGCAGCTTTATCAAAGATTAACAAAGTGCTATATTTATTATTTATATAATGGCTTTAATAAATGAAATGTAGATCATGCTTAATCATGATGTCAAAAAATGACAAGAACTGAAAAACTCATATATGGTGAATTATTTGACCTTTTGTAATTAAAGAAGGAAGCCCAA
The DNA here is from genome assembly GCA_013400695.1 of Neodrepanis coruscans. NCBI lineage: Eukaryota > Metazoa > Chordata > Aves > Passeriformes > Philepittidae > Neodrepanis > Neodrepanis coruscans. The sequence continues at coordinate 15,623 of VYZS01021449.1, forward strand.
CACAGGTGTCTTCCTGTAGTTAGAAATAATACTCCTGAGAACGTATCTACATTGCAAGTTCAAATGTGTTTCTACTCAAAAGCAGTTCAAGTAAAGTGGAAACACAACACCATATCACAGTCCTTATTCAGGGTGTAGTTTGGTGTTTATAATTGCTAGCATACCAACCATGGGCCTTGTTGTGTTTGATGCTAGTATAGACAATATAATTGGCCTCAGTAGGGTTAGGTTAACAGGAGAGAGAAAAACTAAGCACACAGCTTAACTGACCTGTCAGGTTATGGTACTGATGATTATCTTTGTTGGGATCAAAGTGAAAACATCAGAAAATGAAAGAGCAGAAATGTCACTGACTGCTTAAAAATGAGCAGCTATCAGCAATTAGCAGGTCATTTTTTCTTTTGCCCTCTCTTACTTCATTATTTTACTCTGACTACAGTTTTTTCAGAGATGATACATGCTTCCAATCCTACCTTTTCTCTCTGAAATGATCAGCTTTTAGGTTTGAGCTATTGATTGTTTTGAGAAGGAGCCCTGCATCTCAAAGTGTCCAGCTGTGGAAGTCCCCTACCTATCAACATTTAAGGAAGAACAGCTCTTTATCCACCTTATCTGCTCTCTTCAGGATTTTGTGAATCTTTCCCTTGTCTCTCCCTCAACATTGTGCTTCCAAGTCCAGCTTGTTTAACCCTTCCACACAAAACATCTGTTCTACCTCCTCAGCCTCAGCCTCTCTGTGCCCTTTCTAACAATATGTGTCCTCTCACAGATGGGGAAACTGAAGATGTCCACAGTAACAGTTAAGAATGGATTTAATCCTTAATTCATGTAATCTTGCATCCAGAATCTCGGTAGTTTGAACTATGGATTTTCTCGAGTGCATGTTAATGATTATGTGACTTAAATCTGTGCTTTAAAAATAGTAATTTTTTTTTAGCCGCATTATTCTTTATCAGCAAGATGCCCTACAAGCTGAACACAGGGAAAGAGCATTACTGCACCAGCACCTAGCCCTGGCCTGGGAGCCTGGGTCCCAACCTGCAAACCTGACATAGATGATTGTGAACCTCTGTACTACCTAAGCAGATATGTATGCCTCAAAATTGAATTTAAAATAGTCAGCATACTGACATTTCAACAGCAGCAAGTAAAAGTGAAGAAAGGTTCAGTCTTATTTGTATTTTGGCCAATATCTTGGTTCAACAAATGGGAGAAACCTAGCCCTGATGTTTCAGTCTCTATGCTCTGGTCTCACTGGTAGAACACAGAGCACAATAGTTGAGACTTGTAAAAACAGGGCACCAGATGTTAAGCCTATCCCTGCTGCTGCTGCTCACAAGGCTTCCATATGAATGCTGCTGGATGCAGAGTAGTGTGACAGAAAGGAGTTTATTTCTCCTGTTTGCTTGGTAATAAAATGTGTAAGTAGCATACCAAACATCCCCCTCCTCTTTCTGGAATTTCAGAGGCTTTAATAATTCACAAAATCTCCCAGATCGCTTTTTCCCTCCTCCCCTCTCTTAAATGTTTTGAAAGCCTTGTCATGAGCAGTATAGAAAATGAGGCATAGATTAGATTAAATGTTTCCATCTGGAGTGAATGTAGCTGTAAATTAGTGGACTCAAAAAAGTAGTTATATGCACATAAAAATAAAGTCTTCCCAAAACATAGCCCTGCTAATAACATGACATTTAGTTACAGACGTAGACAGACTCTAACCAGTGTCAGTGGAGCAGCATTTGGCTTTGCTGGAAAGTATGAAGTACCTGCTTGCAGAAGGTATAAGTTACCAAAGGGCAGCAGTTCTTTTCAAAGTGTATATAATTGCTGTTTTTGATTCCAAAGCTTTGGGGTATTAAGCAGCTGACATTTTATGGTGGACTTGCATGTGATGTATTGTGTGTTTACATAACCTGCATGGTTTAAAAAATGATATTTAAGTGTTAGATTCATAGCCCTGTCTTTAAAAAACAAAAGAAAACAACAAAAAACCCCAACCCTCAACAAACTAGTTTGTTATGCTGCTTTTAAACAAAATTTTTTTTTTTTAGTTTACCAAGAAATGAACACACACAAAGTGACACAAAAAGTATTTGCTTAAGCTGGGGACAAGGACAAATCCCTGAAGAATATCAAATGATTTAATTGGTTATGAGTATAACTGCTTTATTTGACAAAACATTTTCATTAGAAAACATTGCTTCAAAACACTACCAAACACTACCAAATCAGTCACAGAGACAAGTTTTAACATTTTTGAACAGTATATTCATATTAAAAATGTTAGTGCTGCACATTCAGCATTTACAAAAAATGTCAGGATTTCTATAATTAAATTACCTTTGCTTTTGAAGTTAAAACTACTAATGTATACATAGAAAGAAAAAAAAGACAGGAGCACGATCAGTGAAAATTTAAACAAAATACTGAATTATAGAATATTAACCTAGAGAAATGTGAAGATATTTTTCTCTGTTTTGTGAGCTGAAGTGGTTCACTGAGGGATCAGGCAATTTTCTGACCCTGCAGAATAGGAGGTGCAAAAGCAGGAAGACTTAATTCTGGTAGTAATGAGCTTTTTAATTATCTGCAAATACATCATACTAGGTGATGCCTTCACAGGTGCTCTCATTTCCTAGACATCCTGGTCTGGAAAGCAGAGCTTTGACCCATCGTGTACATTTTTATGGGTATTTTTCTGTGCTTGAACAAATATTACAACTGAGGCCACCTGTCCCAAAAAATTGTATGTAGATCTATGGAGGATATTTAGGGAGGAATTTGTAATTACACAATGAATGCTGTTAGTAGTCTTCTGGCATCTGGTAACTGTTGTCATTCCAGCAAGAAGACATGTGACTGATGGTACACTTCCAGGGCATATGGCAGATTTATCTCACTTCTGCTGGGAGGGAGTGGTCTGGCTCCTCTCATTCTCTCCCCTCAACTACATGTGTACCTACATGTTAGTCTGACCTGGTTCAGGCATCAGGCCACATCAGAGCAGATTCAACTCAGCAGCCTGGCAGAAAAAGAACCTGGGTGGGTTAAAAAAACCACCACAGTTTTTCTGCGATGTTCGTGGTTGTAATCAACTGATTGAAACCTGAGGAACATGAGTGAAGGGGATCCATCTAAATGTGGGTCTGGGAGAGAAGGCAAGGGAGGAGGGAGTGGGGTCTTCCTTTGTGGCATCAGATCAGACCAAATTCAGCTGGAACAATTCCCTGTCGGGTCTGTGAGATTGCTAAAGTGGCCTGGTACTTTGATGCCATGGACAAAAACTGTCTCACTCACTGTGCCATGATTTTAACAGGGCCTGCTATACTTTTTATTTTCACCAATTCTCATGCTCTCCTGGCACTTGGAGATTGCTTCATCTTGCTTAGCTAGGAGAAAGCTCTTTAGATTCTTTCTACATGCTGGAATATTTTCTAGCTGGTGTAGTGAATTGGATGGGCTCAATGAGGTTTGGAGTAGTGCTGTAATCAGTGAAGGAATGGGAAGGGGAGTTGGCTGTCTTGTGATACTTCATCACATAACCTGAAAGCCAGTGACTAGGAATCTAATAGAGCAAGGTGGAAAAGAGAAATACAACTAGTGAATGTGATCAGTTTTATGACATGGGGGGTGTTTGTCATGGGTGTGTTTTTATTTGGGGGACCTCATTTCACTTTATGCTATTTCTTAATGATTACTAATAGCTCTCTCTTTTGTATTTCCAGTCTTAAACAGTAGTCATTGCCTTTTGTACAGCTAAGGGTACATTAATTTTCAACTTCTTGATAATAATAATGTAAAATTCTGCAGAGATTTTATGCTTTATTCATTTCTTGAGCATGATTTCACAATTTGTGAAGTGTGAGTTGAGTACTGGTAGGGCAGAGAAATCCCAGGACAACAGCAGAGAACCAAAGAAAATTGAGAAGAGCTTGTATGAACCTAAAAAAAAAGAGTATGTGAAATCAGCTGGCATATTCAGAAACATTTCTATGATGTTTATCTCTAGGATAGTAATCAATTTGCTATGCTGAATTTGGAGGAGGATGTGTGTGCTAAAGAAGTTCAGGGCCACTCTATCTTAGTTTGGCAGCAGGAGATGATTTGAGAGCATGATCCCGCTGAACAATCTCTGCATAGGAAGCCAATCCATACCATGATGAGATGGAGAGGATGTCTCTTTAAATCTCTTTCAAAAGGTTTACCTGACTCTTCTTATGGTACTAGAAACTGATGAGTTTAGAAAAAATAGTTTACAAGGGTTTAATGTTAGAACTGGAACTTACTCTATTTAAATCTGTATCAATTTCCTATGATGAACTAATATTTATATGACAGTCTTCCACCTGAATTTTTTCCAATTTTTTTTCCACACTTAACCAAGGCACTAATAAATAATTATTGTGAACATTCTGTTATGGGGGGAAATGAAATCCCTGAAGTTAAAACTGTTTTCCCTTTCTCCTTCTTTTTTACCTCTTCAGAGGGGATGGGGGGGAGGGTTTTGGGGGTTTTTGAGGCTTTTTTAGGGGCTTTTGGGAGGGGAGGGGGAGCAAAGCCTGCAGCGCTAGGGTGGGGGTTGCCCCTGTTCCATCCTGTGGGCCGGTGGAGGTGACCGCTGCCTCCCCCTGCCGGGTTGCCCCGTGGGTGCAGCTCTGCTACTGTGGCGGCGGCATGGCACCGCGGCCACGGTGCTGCCCTGTAGTGCCGGTGGAGGCGGCCCGGGGCTGTATTCCTGCTGGAGGGTGCCACTGCCAGTGTTTGCCCTGCGGCTGCTGCAGGCATCGGTGGTGGGAGTGCCCTCCACCTCCCCTGCCGGTCCATGTGGCCATGGCACAGCGGGAGTGGAGCCGCCCAGGATCCCAGTGGTGGCAGAAAAACTGCTGAGCGATGGTGGGTTTTTTGGCTCAGTGGCTCCCGGCGCTGCGCGCATGCTCAGTGAGTTCCCCGCACGTGTGAAATGTGGCGCTGAATCAAGTGCCGGCAGCCCTTGCAGCGGAGGAAAACCACCCCACGTGAATGCGGTTGTGAATGGCCACTGTCGCCATGGGTCAAGGGCAGCCTGGTGTCAGTGCTCGGGGGTCCAGAGCACCCTATGATGCCTGCGGGTGGCCCCATCCCCCCTCAGGCCCTGGCTACGTGGCAGTCTGATGGGAAGTGCCGCTATGTTGCCTTGTGGCAAGATCTCGCAGGGGGGTGGTTCCTGGGCACCATTTAGCCAATCTGGAGGTGATCTGTACCCAGGAGAGACTCTGAGATCGTGCGGGATTGACTCCCTATAAAATAGCAATCTTGGAGGCCATCTTTCTCTTTCGGGGCTCGTCGGTCATCAGAGTTGCATCTGTACTTGTCTCTGCTCAGCGGCATGGGCAACATTGCAGCTTCAGTGGCAGCGGAGGCAGTGCAAGGGCTGAAGACCACATCGTTTCAACAGCTGTGGTATTTCTCCCCTTGGGGGTCCCCCTGATTTCCTTTTATTGTTCCTGTTTTTCAGGAAACCTCAGCGAGGACCCAGCACCATCCTAGCTTCCTCCCTCACACCAGCAGCCAGCCTTGGAAGAGCTCAATTTGTCTGTCTTTGCGTTTTATTGTTGGCTTTTTTGTGTGTGTAAAATAAAACTTGTGGGTTTGTTCTTGATTTTTCTATTGCGTTTTCTCATCACTATTATGCCCCCTAGAGTCCAATCCAGGACACTTTCAGGGACAACAGGCTTTTGAGAAGCTCACATGAGGATCATATCTACACTGAAATAGAGACTCCACATCTCCACTAACTCTTTGTAAAATAATACATGAAATTAAGAATAACCCTTAAATGACTGAAAAAAACATATGACAACTCTGTAGGTTGGAATATTTTGTAACTGATAACCAAACTTGGAACAGGGCTATACATTGGTGATAACACTTCTGCAAATGTAATTTCCACTAACAGCCAGGCTCTTAATATAAACATAATCCAAAAGAAAAATCCTCTTTATGCCTGACATTGACTTCTTGCATGGGCTTACCTTGTGCTACTTACTTTTTAATGAACAAAAGGAAGATTGCTATGATGGCTTTTCTTGTATTTCCAATACAATTGCAGATTTTGTTAAATTCTGTTTTTTTTTTGTAGGAATTGGAAGGTATACAAAGTAATGTGACAAAAGGCACTCAAGACTTACTTAAAGACTTAGGGTTTACTGACATTTGATGGCTGTGTCTAGCTTCAGGCAAGCGCACTTAATGGTGTAAACTGCTGCCTTACCTCCTAGATTGTCTAATCTTGGATTACAGCTTGGTTTTTCTTCAAGGAAATACAGGGATTTTTAGTAGAGACAGTGGGCATGGGAGTATAGTTTGTTAACAGATCTCAGTGCAGTGCAGAAATGAGATACAGTTATCATACATATTCAGAAACCATATATTCATGGTGTTCTTATTTATGTTTCTATAAGGGTATGCTATTAGCCTTCAAATCCCCTGTTTTCTGATATTAGTTTAAACCTTATGGGGAAGTGGAAGCTGCAGTTCTAAGTTCCATCCAGGGTGATGAGAGCAGATGAAAATGTGCTGCAACTATAGAGTTTTTTGCCATTGTTCACTCTTGGCTACTAACTGATCAGCTCAGAACCATGCTTTTTCAAAAAGCACTGACAGCAAGCTATTAGCTCTCAGCACCTTGAACACAAGGGGAAGGAGAGAAAAATATACAAAAAAATTTTCAACAGACTAGGATATAAAAGGCAATCAGGGTGTCTGTGTGCATACAGGTTTTCACTGGAAGTCCTCAGTGTTTCGTTTGGGTTTTATAAGCATGCACAAGCATGAAGCAAATCTCCTCATAAAAAGGCTGGAAAGAGTATATATGACATTTTTGTAGTAAATAATTTAAAGATATCCCTTGAAAAAAAAAACATTTAATTGAGGCTTCACATTATGATTTCTCTGATGGCAAATCTGGTTTGGGAAGGTTGTAGTTCCTTCAGCTGCAGCTGCTTTCATCTCTTCTGCCCCTCATAAATCACTGTCTCCTTTGTTGTGCCACTGTAACTATACAGTTTTTTTCGCTGAAAAGCATGAGTCATATTATCTAGAGCTCATATCCTCTTCTGCTTTTAATCCTGGTTCCTTTTTCACTGGGCTGGTTTAAACCCTGACAACCAATTGAATCCCATGATGAAGGATCAGGTTGCTTGTTACTGTTCAGCCTGAATAAACCTACAGCTGAACTAATGAATTTGTTGCTTTGTCTCTGCCTTAGTACTTGTGAAATCACAATGACTGGTTCTGAGAGCTAAACCAGCAAGAAAAACAATACTCAAAAAAAAAAACCCAGCTCAAAGCACATCCTTCCCTGCTGGTTGGAATCCTTGGCTGTGTCATGGCAGGGTCAGCATAGGTCTGAGGGTTGATGTGGGGGACAGCAGTTGGGCTGAGAGAAGAGATGAGTGTGCTTGTGCTTAACCAGCTCAACTATAAAGTGAAGTAACTCCCATAAGAAGGTACTTGCAGGCAGGCAGGCTACATGCATGGCAGGTTGGTGAGAACTACCTCAAGGTGAATAAGTCAAGGAGTAGATGGCCACAAAGTTTACTGCTGGAAAACACGACTATGAGGCACACCTTTGGTGTAAATTCCAAATGGGATAGTCCCATGGGAATCACACTCCTTTCACATGTTTCTATTGGGTTTAGGTGACCCCTGACTGCTTCCTTTATGTGCAGTGGCTGAAAGTCCCTGATTCAGGATTCAGGAAGATATTTCTTCATTAGATATTTATTCATGTCTTTATGTGGAAGGAACTTTTTTCCCTCCTTTCATCATGTCAAAATCTGTATTACAACAATCCATATTATATTGCTCCCTAAGAGCCTGATTTAGCTACCATAAATTACACAAATAATTTTAACTTGTTTAACAAGTCCCAGTGGGAATATCTTCTTAGGAACTACAAGAGCAGATAAGTAGCTCATTCAGGGATTAAGTTTTAAACCTACTGTTAAACTATCCCTTTTTGGGTACTTTCTTTCTTGTAAGGTAATGGGGCACATTTTCCTGTCATGTATTCCTTAGTACAAATCTCTGAGCTGACTTTTCTGATTTAGTTCAATGGTAAATGTTTTTGTGTTAAAAATATCTTGAGTTGTTGTGAATGTTGCCAAGTTCCTTTTTCTTCTTTTTCTTTTCTTCTTTTTCTTGTTTTTCTTCTTTTTCTTCTTCTTTTTCCTCTTTTTTTTTCTTTTTCGTACTATAAATAAGAAAAAAAATCTTTTAGAAGAACACAATTAATGATGTTGATATGGCTGACTTTGTTATCTGACATAAGAGGTAGAGCCAATATCTATTCTAAGCAGATGGAAGAAATAGAAAAAGGTGTAATTATTTAGATGCTCATAAACTCTATCTGTTGTAAAGAAGTATGGATAGCTGGAACCTGAGTAGTTTTACTTTCAGTGGTTTTACCCTTGAACAGTTTTAGCTGCTTGGATTAGCACTGCAGAGCTAATTGACTCATCCCGTCATGTTAGTGTCAAGAATATTTATGCTTAATTTTGTTAATTAAAGATAAAGGTATTTGTCTGAGTTTTGTGATTTTGTAATGCACCTTGCCAAACAGAGCCTTGTTCTGAAGGTTACTGAATGAATTCAAATGTCCTTGCCAGGGAAATACAGGATCTGCTCAGTTATTGTTCCCATATTTCCACTAATTAAAAGTGGGTTCAGTTTGTCTTCCTGCACGTGTGATCAGCTGAGCTCTGTCTCCCGGGTGTTGCTAAGAATCTTAGGCAAACAGCATTAATAATATGCGTATATCAATTAGTTTTCTTTGTTTTTCTTAGTATGTTGATGGATATGGAGTAGACAATACTTCATGCTGCCTTCTAGCTCTTCTTTCCTGTTGTACCACCATTTGTGAATAAATAGACCTCTGTTGCCAAGTGGTCTGGCTGTGGTTAACTCTCACTCCTTCTAAGCAAAGCAATGCCTGATATGAACTGTGGAAGATTTTTTTTCCAAAAATCTGTATAATTTTTGTGGCTTTGTGTGAAGTTATGTAAAAACAGAGTCTAGTTCTGAAAACAATTCAGGTATTCTTTTTGTTTCTAAGAGTCGTGTCATTTTGAAAACACCTTGAGGTTATTAACTGTCAATGAATCACCTCTTTTTTTCCCTCAAAATGGAACATAGGAAGAGCAGGTTTCTAAAAGAACTATTCATTTAGCATAGAAGCAAATGTGCGAAGTGACTTATCTTTCCTGTATATAACGCACTGTTAAAACAGAGATGTGATCCACATTGGACTCCTTGATTTTTGCATGCAGAAGAACCTGTCTTATTACACTGCATCTTGAATCATATTCTCTAGTATTTGATGTTGCTGTACTCAAGAATCCCATTTTGTTTTGGGAGAATAATGTTGTAAAGGAAAGATGGCTTTATCATAAGGAGAATTATTTCATGTCAGACCCCAAACAAATAGTTTAAATTTTCTAATTTTGTAACTGGGTTTTTTTCTACTTCTCAGCTACCCAGATTTTCTGAACATCCCTTTTACTTCTACTTATAAATCAAATGAGGATTTCAGTTTAAGCCTCATACAATGTAGCTTTTCTTCCCTGTCTATCAGAGGTGTTATTTTTATTTATTTTTAGAATGCATAAAAACATTTTGCCAATCTCTTAAAAATCCTTTAAGATGTAGCTTATCCTTGTAAACTGACATTTAATCAATTTCTTTATTTACATTCTGATCTTAACTATAGTGCTTGAAAGCACCTTACAAAGAAAAAATGAGTGTATATTTTTAACCACAAAGCAATAGAGTAAATATAAAGCCTCATCAAGGAGATTACAAATTTATTTATTCTGATAAATAACAAATGAGTAAAGGGATTTCAGCTATTGTGGAACTGAATGAGAAAGAGGAACGTATGAAACTACTAAAACCCCAAGAAGTCTCCCTAAAGAGAGTTCACATCCTAGCTGATGGAGGATGCAAACATATATTGTGGGTAAAATAACTGGGTATGACTATATTAGTTTAGAAATCCTGAAAGCCTTATTTATTTATTTATTTATTTATTTATTTATTTATTTATTTATTTATTTTTAATGCCTGAGGCTTGTACTTTTTTTTTGGGATGGGGCGGGAAGTGGGGAGAAATTTCAAAAATAGAGGTACCACAAAAGATTTGTGCTTTCCTGGAAATAAACTGTACTGTAGAAATTGTGTACATAGGAGGCTTATGTATCAGAGCTGCTGTTGTACTCACATATTTTCTTTCTTCCTTTTTTTTTTTCACCAATAAAATTGAACCGATGCAGACGTTTCTACTAGCTTTTGATGGAGACTTCTTTTGCAGGACGAGGATAATGGTATTCCTAAACAGCTAATAGAAGACATCTTCCATAACTTCTCTGTGGGCCTTTTTGTAGGTGATTTTTTGCATGATCATCATGTGGTACTTGAAAATAAAGCCTGAAGTGTGGAATAATTAAAGAACATAAAACCGTAGTCATGCCATACACTGAAAGATTTTTTTTTCTTCTCTACTGGGTAATTAATATCTAGCCAGTACCAATTTTTTTATTAATGTGTTAAAATATACATTAAATTATGTCCTTATTGTATCCCTTTTTTTTCAATGCCTAGCTCTTAAATGTTTTTCACAGTAGTACACCTTACTGCTGCTCTTCAGAGCGTATATATGTAGATTCTTCCTGACTAGAGTATTGTGTATTAAATACACCAGAAAGAGTTTTCTAATAAACAAATAACTTAGATGAATGAATTACCATGATTCCTAAGGTATCTTTTGCTCCATGAGTTATGAATACACAGGTGGTATAGGGATGTATGCAACAGCTATTTATTCTTCAAGATGTACCCACTCTGCATGCACTGCTTGCAAGCACAGCAATGCTCTACTGCTTCTGCCATCACGAGCAGCCACCAGTGACCTTCTGCAGCTTTTCTGCAGTTTTACCAGACTATAGACACAGCTGTAGTTGGATCATTTCAGGCAGACACTGTTGGGAGAAGATTTTATTTGATGAGGTACCAAATCATTGTGTGGTCTTCAGCTCCTAGGGTTAAGGAAACACTCTTTGATAAGCAAATGGCTGTAACAACCTTATGGGACACCAGGCATTTATTTGGTAGCCCTAATCATACTTGTTCTTTTACCATTTGAAAAATAAGGGTCCATTTGAGATTTAACATGCTGCTCATTATCAAGAAATAGAAATCCTCAGCTGCCTATGGCATTCTCATAGCTTCAAAATCTACAGATGGTTGACTTTTGAAATGATTTCTGAGTAGGTTCACATGCTTCGGGTAACAATGTGGTTTCACTGAATTTTAAACCCCCCCTCGCAGTGCAATGCCAACTGAAATATTCACAGCCTGCCAAGCTTTTCCCTGCCCTGTATGTGCTAGATGGATTATTGTTCCTAGACCTGTAAAAGATGTATGTTAAAATATGAGTTTCTATCAATTTTCTGTACAGCTTAATGCATTATTGGTGGTTTTTATTGATCTCATGGAAGAGCAAAATCTCTGAAGTGAGCATTGTGGGCCTTGCTGGAGCAGTTATCACTACTCCTCATAACATAGCTGTTCTGTCTCAGGCAAGAGTATGCTGAATATCTGTTAAATGTTTCCCACGATGAATCAGTGTGATTTCTAAGGCTGAGATGGATCACTCATATTACATTATGTATTTTGGATAGTCAATCCCTTAGTCTTTTGGGATTCATGAATTGAAAGACTGTCAAGACCACATATACTGTTTCCTTATGTCTTTGGTTGCTTGGCTGTGATAGGGAGTTTACCTTTTTGGTCAGTAGGACAGATTTGCCCAGACAACATTCTGTCACTAATAACAAAGCTCATTGTATCCCCTTCTAGTGAGCATTAGAAACAACTGATGATGAAGTTTTATTTTCATCACCTGTCTGAGCTGAGTCACTTGTGCTTTGGAGCTTTCCAAACCAGATTGGGTTGTCCTTGGGCATAAGATGGAGTGTGATGAAAAAAGCAATAGGCTGTTTTGGTTCTTTTTTTACATGATCATGTAAATATGAATAATAAGGAAATCTCAGAATCTCCAACCTGTGAAACACCGTGTAACATATAGCGAAGATCTTAAGCACATAAGCATTTTTCTTACTGTATGTGGCACACAGCAAATAAGATATTATTGTGCATTTCAAGATTGGCAGCTTTTTCTTTCATTTTTCAAACCATGTTTTAATTTTAAAGGACTGGCTTCAAGTGTGCTGTGGGCATGTTTTTATTTTTATGGATTATGATCTACAGATTGTGATTTTTTGAATGATCTGTCAGAGTACCCTTAGGCATTAGATGGTTTCTGCTGCTGGTTAGACAAATGAAAATATTCATCTGATGACCCTTCTCTCATTTTGGGTACTAGAGACAATTGGGGATGTCAATGATGATGTTATTAAGAGTACGAAACCCTGTGACAGAATCCTCTCGAATTTTCATTGTTGCCTGTCAACAATTTACAACTGGCACTGTCTGCTGACAGATGTAGTGGCTCATTAGTATAATCATTTAGAGAAAAAAATTCAGGAATTCTGTGACTGTCATCAGAACATAATTTTAAGCTAAGAAAATTTTGCTCCTTTTTGTGAAATTGGAAGACAAATTTGTTAGTGATCACACCATACTTTCCCAACTTTTTTCTCATGATCTGACTGTTATAAAAATTGAAAATTTGAAGTGGTGCAATTTCTGAAGCTTTTTCAAAAATACATATTATTAAGTAATAAAGTAGCAGTTACTACTTTTAGGAAACAATAAAGGTTAGAAAAATATACACTTCCCTCCTCTGAGGGAGATACTTAATTTCTTACTTACTCGACACTACAAAAAACATCAGGGGATAAATTGCATTGATATGTAGATGAGGAACTGCATTCCAACCTGTAAGAAAACTTAGGTAGGGATAATAAGGACACAAAAATGTTTGCTCCTTAGCTGGGATAATTTGAAACTACTGCAAGTCTCATCTGGTTCAGAAAGCACTCTCAATGACTGCACAGCAGAGAACCAAGCCTGTAGTTATGTATATTATTGTACAGCTCTATTGAACAAGTCTTGTCATTAACTGGAAGAAAAAGTATGGCTTGTTCTCTAGGAGAGGAACCAATTTTTTTAAAACAATGTCTGCTTTCTCTGAACACAATAGTACAGCTCCATCATCAGAAATTATTTGATGTGTTTGAGAGGATCATACAATTGCCTTCACCTTTTATATGTGTTTTTGATACTGAGTATGAAAGTTTGGTTATAAATTAATTCAACTTGGATTAGTAAGGACCATTTATGATTTTGGTCCCTTTTCAAGAACTTAAAAAGTCCCCGGGAATACAAAAACCATGACAGATTGCCTGAAAGTTTGCAGTAAACACTGGTTTGAAAAGCTTGTAACAACCTCCATCTGTTCACTACACACTTGAAAAGGCTCACAGAGCCTATGCAGTAATACGAAGATTCCTGTGAGGACAGATCTTTTCTTGAGAGGATTGTTTAATTTCACTGGTGCTGCTTAGGGACAAGAAACTTCCTAAATACTTATTAAAAGATTTTTTGTTTTATTTTTTGGTGAAGACAATCATTCAAGTGGTTCTCATTCCAGCATCTTTTTTTTTTGTACTGATAAGCATTGTAACTTTTTTCTTCTCAAAAGTTATTCAACAGGCAAATAAGAAATCCTCAAGCATTAAGTGTATCAGCTTTTTGAACTAGTTTTTGACAGAAATGATTCTCATAAGGCTGTGATGCTGTGGAATACATGCACATCAGACTTCAGTCTCAGTGCTCTGTACAGGAGAGTGCTTGAAAATTTAGCTCCAGTGAGCACCAGGACCTCGTGTACTAAATTGAAGTAATAGTTAACACAAATAAATAGGATTTTCAAACAATTGACTGGGATCTACTTTATAATTAATGAGAATTTCTATTGATCTGGATTAATTATTGTTACCTTGGATGATGTCTGTCTTGTATAATTTTTCCCTTGTATTTAGTAGTGTAGTGGTTTGGGTCAGACCGGAGAGAAAGACAAAAAGAAAAATAACTCCCTTCCCCTCCCCAGTTTTGGTTAAGAGGCGGGGCCAGCCGAGCTGGGAAAGGGGATGCCCTTTGCCTCCGTCTTCCATCAGCCTCTGCGGGGAGGTGGGNCGCATTCCCCCCATATACATTCAATAAATTGTTGCCTTCCCTATATGTCTCTCGTCTGTTGATAACACCTAATATTGTCCCAAACCAGGACAAGTAGTAACTTTTTAGGTGGATCAACCTTACAAAGCTCATTTTGTGACTTATCTATTTCATCTACTGGATAAACAACAAAAAATGAGAATGGTGCCATAGTTCTTTGTAAAAGTTGCTTTCTGTCATAAATAATTTTGCAGAATTTTCTGTGGAATATACTAAGACATAGATTCTCATAAATTAACCTACTTAAGAATAATTTTAAATCCATTACAATTCTATGTACAATGACAGAAATTTTGCAAAATTTCTGTGGAATGTATTCAGACATAATTTCATATAAATTAAACTACTTAGGAATAATTTTAAATCAGTTGCAATTCTTTGTTCAATGAAGGAAATGTTAAAGACACCAGAAATTACGTTAGCGATAAAATTTCATATTTTGTCACATTAAAACATGCAGATAGCATATATTGTAAAAATACAATAGGTAGCTTTCTGATATTTGGCTTTTCTGATAGCCAAAAGAGTTTCTGTTTGACATCAGGAAAAAAATTTCCTTTTGTCTATTACCTTTCACATACAGTCTTGTAGCAAAAATGCCTGGCTTTCAGCAGGGGGAAACTTCGGTTGGTGTTAAAATGCAACAGGCTATTCAGGGTACAAATGATGACTTGTGGATCATGTCAACAGCAGTTCGATTTTAGTGTGATAGTAACTATATAAGCAAACCCCTACCAAAAAAAATCCTACAAAAACTAAGTGAGAAAATTTCTCATTCTTCACAGTACATGTGCCTACCTGAAAACCGTGGAGTTTTTATGCAGGGCGATCATGAGATTAGGCACAGACTGAATTGAATCAGTGCTGATGCTCTTGTTTACTGTATCGTGTTACAGTATAAACTTGTCATTCCCTGATGATGAAGCCCCGTCATGAGTTTTGAGGCCTACGTGACTCAAAAAATTGTAAATCTGGGAACTGTTCCCAGCTGTACTACTGAGAAGATGTTGGTCAGCTTCAGGCACAGGTTCTAAGTTATTTATTCAGTCACGTAGATGTACACAAATCATGGTGTGCTCTCTGTATGCTGTTTGGAGAGAACTAGTTCAAATGATCCATTCTGAGGAGAGATTTTAGGTGGCTAATTCAGAAGGAGACAGATTTCCCTTGATACTGAGTGAAGTGTCTGTTAATTCTCTGTCTTCATAATGAGGCAAGGTGATTTGAGTGGATATAGCTTTGTCACAAACCTCACTTGAAGTTACTCTGATTGGATAGATAGTTGCAGTAATGTGTACTATAGAAAAAGTATTGCCTTTCCAGGAAAATTATATTGTAAATTTTTAGCTATTCAGCAGTTAAATACATGGAAAAACTTGTTTTAGCATTTCTTTGCATTTATCATTAGCACATTTTAATGAAGACTGTATTGAATAATGGTTTTCTCATGTAGGTGCTAAGGATTAATTTTAAGAATTAGTCTATCTTATAAAGCTCCTACAATGTTACATTTTAAAAATACAATTGTTCAGAAGAGAAATCCTGCTTGTCCTATAGAGCAATAGATAGCTTCTTCTTGGAGAGGTAGTTAAGATAGTGCTTGAGTAGTGTATAATTCCAGCAAAGGCAAAAGACCAGTTGCTTCAGAATATCTTGCTTTCCTCACCACATCTTGTCTTTGAGCCTTCATCTGCATTTAAATGATGCTTTGTTAAGCTTATCCAAATGTTTCTGCAAAATGGCTTTCTGGCAGCTATTTGACAGCAAAGGGAAAGATTTCCTTTCCTGTAGAGTGAATGCTGCCTCAGAAATTTAGACCAAGGTTTCATTCTGAATTGTAACAATAAGGTTACCATTTTCTGGTTTTACAGTTTTAGAATTAAGAAAGATAAAAAATTGTTGTAACAATTCAAGACATTTCTTTGGAATGGTTTACGCAAACATCTTTTCTAAGGGAGATATATATAACCAATTCTATTTTTGTATCAGAAAGGATTAGCTGAATTTTTTGAGATACTCCTTAGTCTTCTGAGTCTATGACAAATCAATTATTTTGGCATTAATTTAGGTTACTGTTAAAATAGCCGTACCCCTGTGTTTTTCTCATGATTACTTGACTTTCTTAGAGGTATTTGAATTTACTTGATTATTTATTATATCAAACTCCTGAAGTTCTAACGGTATTATTTTGACTCCTTAAAGGCTTCTGACCCAGGTCAATAGCTTATGGGGTTGGGGGCTTTGGTTGGATTTCATTAAACCTTTGGCAAGTAAAGAAGTATCTTAGGCACAGACAGGGGATCTGTGTGTGGTCTACAGGCAGAAGCCAGGCTTGTACCATTTCTGTTTTTCTCTCTAATATTTTGCCTGAACTAGCTGTAAAACAAAATACAGGTGACACTGGAATTTAGTAGGGCAATGGGCTAAGATGTATTAAATGAAACTTAATTTTTGTTCTGTGGGCACTGATTAATGAGATTGAAAAAATGACATAAGTCTGTGTTATGGGTTAATTTAAAGCCATTTTTCCCCCTCCCCCAGCGGGGGGGGAGTGGGGACAGGCCGGGATGGGGACGGTCGCCGGCACAACTGCCCCCACCCCCGGTGCGAGTGTGGCCCCTCCCGGGGGCAGCTGCCCCGACCCTGTGCGGCTTGCCCGCGGGGTGTGTGTGTGTGTGTGGTGCCCCCCCCTCCCCCCAGCCGTTTTGCAGGCACGGCTCCGTGGCCATGGGTGCTGGGAGCTACTGGTGGTGCCCGGCGCTGCTGGCCCCGGCCCGGCCAGCTGCTGTGGGGTGCCCTGCTGGCCCGGCGCCGCGGGGGGGGTGGACCGAGGGGGCAGCGGGTCTCCGCCTCCCCTCTGCCCCCCCACCGGCACCTGCCCGCAGTTGTGGGCTGGGGCAGACGGTGCAGGGACTGCCCCGTAGTTGGCGCAGGTCGTGGTGGTCCGGGGGAAGTGCCGGGACCCCCCAGGTGCCATGCGGGGCCATGTGGGGACCCACACTTCTGGCCCGGGGTGGGCCCGGTGCACTTCCGGCCTGTCACGGCGTTTCCGTGCACGTGGGGCCTTGTTCGGGGCAGGGCCCAGACGCTGGTCATCCAGTCGCAGAAGGCAGGCCCCCTGGGGCCCATCTCCGCTTGCACATGCGCAAAGAGGGGTCCCCTATAAAAAGCGAGGGCGGACGCCATTTTCCCTCTTTCAGTGTGGAGCATCATAGTGGCAGCATCATTCCCCATCCCTGCGCGCGGATGGGCTAGCAACACGGCAGCTACAGCACGGTGTGGTTTTTCTGAGGGGGGTGGACTGCTTCTTTTTCGGGATCACATTTTCTCGTGATTTTTCCCAGGGGGTGGATTGCTTCTCGGAGGGGGGTCATGTTCTTCTGGTGGATTAGCGATTTTCCACAGCCATAGCCCGGTTTTAAAGGCCACATCTTTCCATCAGCACTAAAATTCTTTCCCGGGATCAGGAAGGGAGGGGGGAGGGGGGCTCACGGTTTCTAACTGTCTGCATGTTTTTCTTCAGAAAAGCCAAGCGGAGGCTCGTGCTGCTGTAGGTCCTCAAATCGGTCGCGGGCTTTCTCTAATTATCCCGGCGTCTCTTCCAGAACCCTCAACAGAGAGAGACCAGCACTATTCCACAGCGTTCCCATCCCAACACAGGCCCTGGGCAACCTTAATTTGTCTGTTTTTTTGCGCTTTATTGTCGGTTTTCTGTGTGTGTGAAATAAACTGTGTTACTTGTGTGTTTTCTTTTTGGGTGTGTGTGGCTTCTCTCTGATGTCTCTTGTCAGTACCACGCTTTTTAGTGGTAAAACCATGACAGTCTGTGCATCTCAGAAGTGGAGAAGGAAAGTGGAAATGTATGGTTTTACTAAAACATTCAGGTGTATAATGTACACACAGTATCCTTTAACAACTTTTCTTAGAAGTATTTTCTCTTTAATTGTGAACTCATAACTCCCTTTCAGAAACCAAAATACTTGTAATATAACATGCATATTAAGAAATGCCTGAAACTATTAAAAGTATGTAGAGAAAACATTGGTTAAAATTAATTAATAATATGTGAAGATCCTTAGGTGTGGAAAAATATGACATTAGGATTTGTTCATGTAGAGAAACTATATTACAAATGCAGAATCAGAAACTTTAGTTCCTTACTATAGTCTACATCTTTACAGATGTTCCATAACCTTTATGGCACAACAGCATACAATGTAAGACAAATATTTGTCAAGGAGGATGAAAGATTGCAGAAGTCAATGACTTATTTTAGCTTAGCTTTGATTTTTTTTTCCCCATTAGTGTGGGAGGAAAAGCTATTCCAGACAAGCAGTTCTTGAGAGATATTTGATATTGCTGCACCATCAGCCAGATACACTAATGTAATGCTCTGTAACAACTCAAGCCTTATTTTCCTACAGATGATTGCCTAGAATGGTTTATTTAAACTTGAAACCAGAAGAGACTTCTGGCTCCATAGACATTATTGGCATCTTTGTGCCCTACATGCAGCATGTAGTCAGAGATCGTTATGATTATTAAGCACCTAATTCACCCCTTGGGGTAGAGTGATTAATTTGCCTTCTAAAATCTTAAAATATACATTCACCCGTTTACGTATTCCTCGTGGCCACATGTGTGGAATTCTTGCACTGTATAAAATTAAGTTCCTCTGACTTCATTGTTTTGAGTGACTTAAACTATTAGATCTTCTTTCAGCCAGCATTACATGTGTCTCCATTTTTGGCCCATCTCTCCTGATAAAATTAAAAAAAATGAAAAAAAGGAAAACAAAACAGAGCTATTGGTTTCTTCTTGAATGAATTTTTCTTTGCCTATGTTAAGACTGCTGCAAACAAGCTGCTTTGATTTTTGGATTATTGGAAATATCAAATTGCTATTTGTATAAAAATACAAAATGGGGCCCTTGTTAATCCGTATTTAAATTGCAAGCGTATTCTACCTCCTATATTTTATAGACATTCAACATTTTCCCAACAGTGAAATGGACTCATATTTTGATCTATAGAGCAGCCATTTTTATTACAGGAAATGCTTATTTTGGACCAGAGGGATTTTTTTAAATTCTGCAAGCTCCTCCCCTCCAAAACTGCCTAAGCTTTTACCCAAGAGATTCTTTTCCTGTGAATAAAAATACTGTTTTCATTTTTTTAAAATTCATATAGGCATTTCTATATTATCTAAAATCCCAGTAAGAGTTGACTCAGTCAAATAAATACAACTGCATTTACCTTATTTTTTGTTGTCCCCCAAAATAATGGAAGTGTTCCATTACTATCCAATCACTTCTTAAGCTTAAGTTAACTATGTCTTTTATTGTTCTTACCTGTAGACTTTTATTGTTTTCTAACCTCTGAACTGATGAAGATGGAGAAAAAGAAAATAGTATGGTGTAAAACTTAAATGAAATTCAGACTCAGAAATCTTTTCTCAAGAGCAGTTGCCCAAACCCAGTAATACTTATATCATCTATGTATTGAAAAGAAAGCAGGAGACCCCTGCCTAAGACTTCCAGCTAATCATTGTTATAAAAGTCCAGACAGTTTCCATATATCTGAATGTCATAACACTGTAATAGAAGCACAAGTCAAGAATTTGAAATCTATTTCTTTATTGGTATTGCTAGGACAGAATATCCAAATAGGCAGTAGTGCTTCCTACCACAGTAGTGCCACTGAAAAATAAGAATTGATCATAATCTAACACAACCATGTCACTCAGAAAAGAGAGTGAACAGTTGTTGTGTTCAGTGAGTTTATTACAAAAGCATTTTTTATTTTATCATCAATTTGACAGGGAAAATAAAGTAGGTGAAACAAATGAAATGTGTGATCTTAGAGTTAACCTTATATACTGCTGAAAAATCCTAGAAGAGAGAAAGAAGTACCTAGTTAAAAGCAGAAACCACTAAAGCATCAGCAGTGTGCTCACTGTGCAGTTTATATAAGAGCTTTTTAACAAAACAAGCTTGCAGCTTCCAAGTCCTTGCAGTACACTCAAGTTTCTAGTTACCTCAGCTGTGTTAAATTCTAACTCAGGGAGAGGATGCCCAAACTTTTACCTTTAGTATACCCCATCTAATTGTCTTTCCCAGTGTTTCCCAGCCCATGCAGCCAGCAACTGGCAAACTCCTTAAGAACTTCTAATCCTTGTCATTAGGTCTATGAGGAATAATTTGAGTTTTTCCCTACTAGTGAGCAGAAAGAATTATAGACACCTTGACATTTAAGTATCTATAGCACTTCAGCTCCAAACTCTTTAGCCTGCTGTGAATAATTATGTGATTTTTTTTT
>VYZS01021450.1:2474-17753 GCA_013400695.1 Neodrepanis coruscans
TACAAATATATATAATTTTTGTTATATAATTATGATAAAATATGCTGGTTGGTGAAGTAAAGACTAACAATTCGTTCACATAAAGAAATAATTAATAGATATATAGAGAGACCAGATTTTTTTAGTCTTCTCATTCAGCCTCCAGATTTTATTCTGCATTTGATTAATTTAATAAACATTTCAATAAAATAGTAATCTGCCCAACCTGAAGCACTATCTACTGCACACTGACATTTACAACAATCTAATCCAGGGAAAAACAAGTGACCTACTAAGCTTTCAAATTTCACCTGAGAACTTCATTAAACTTTCAATATAAAATCTGGTTCAAACTGCTCATGCAAGTGCAATTAATTGCATCCTCTAAAAAGGCATCTGAAATATGTAAAAGACTGCAAGAACAGTTGCTGTAAATATATGTCTACTGTGACATGCTTTTTCACAGCAGCAAGTACAAAAGCAATAGTATTTTAAAAGTTCAGTTGTTATAATCCATAATTTTCTTTAGTGTAGTATTTTCCTGTTTTAATCAAAATGCATTATTTTGCCCTCAGAAATTATGACAGAGACAATGGCATGCCTAGTTGTCAACAGAATAGCAATGTATTATTTTAATCTGTACTTTACAGATTACCATGTACACTGATGTTGCAAGAAGCAGAGGAGGAGTGGTGGGAGTTATGCTATGGGAGAAAAAAAATTATCACCATTCTGGAAACAGATATTCCTGGCAATAGGCTCTATCACACCATGCCTACACACAGATCTGGAGGGCTGCTTTACTGGGGTTGCTGCAGATTGATGATGCCCTTCAATAGTACAAGCACTTGATGGAAGCACTTCCAAGCATTTGGCTCTGGTGATTTTTTGGTAACAGGTAAAGAAAAAGTGGAAAGAAGTTAATTTGCTCTATGTCAACGAAGCTTTGTGGATTAATGAACTGGGAGCTCCAGTCTCTGGAGTAACTTCACTTCTCCCACTCAGTCATCACCAAGTCTTCTGAAAGAGCCAGTTCCCATCCTAAAGCCTCTAATCTCTCACATTCTTCTGCAGAAATCTCTCATTCTTCCTCCCCTACATTCTGAAGGCTTTCTTGAACTATTCTCAGTATGTGCTGGCTCAGGAAAGCAGCTCATCAGAGTCTACAGCCATTTGGTCTGCACTCCAGCCTTCACTTTGGCAAAGGAGTGAACTTGGCTCGCTCTCCTCTAAACCAGCAGCTATCTCCAATATGCTTGCAAGAACTTGTACAAGAAAGAATTTGTAAAATAAATAACCAGAAGATAGATATAGGCCATCCCTAAGTGGAACAAAGGACAAAAACAAACCATCATTTGACTAGGATTAAACGTGCAAATTCAGATCATATTTTAAATTCTTTTCCAAGAAGATGTGGAAAAGGTACAGAAGCAATACAAAAAAACAGAAATCGAAGCAGTCTTCAGGAGAACTTAAAGGGAAATTTAAACAGTGGTTATACTGGAAGAATGGTATTTTTCCATAGAAAATAACTGCCAGGAAAAAAACCACAAACCCCCATTTAGAAGACTACAATTTGGATAAGACAACAGAATTGACAATACCATCAAAATATAATGTATTTTAGATAGGATACATAAAAATAATATGAAGGCAGCCTTGCATGATTTTATCTTCTATTTAGTCATCAAGATGGGGTGAGATGAATATTATCTAAAAGTAAATATGAACCAAGAGCTTCATACAGGGAAAAAGTGATGTAAGTAGCAGGAGAGACATGCAATTATCCCCCCAGTGAACATACTACTTTTTTTACACGACACTAAGTGCTGCCAGTCTTTTGTGCTGCTGTCCAAGGTTTTATCCTTAAAAAGTTGGCTTGTAGCTCCCTTCTTTGATGTCTGAGAACAGTCATTGTGTTTAAGGATAAGAAACATCTCACTTCTATTATGAGTAAGCATATTGACCTGCAAGCTTACACTAGTAGCATCTTTCACTTTTGTTAAAGGAAGTTCTAATTCTGTCTTCTAGGAAATAAATTTTTGATAGCCTTTGGATTATCTACAAGTCTGCCAATTTCATGCTTAAACTACATCTTCATCTTGGTCTAGAGCAAATAATGAAAGAAAAAATACTATACTTTTAAAATTACAGCAGGATTTCAAGAGGAACAATCTGTACAGAATGAGCTACTCTTTCTGTAACTCTGAGAACACTGAGGACATTTCAAAAGATTAGAAGGAATGAAACAATGGATTTTTTTTGAGTAAACAGACAATATAGATAATTTTAATGCTTCATGTCCTTCTTCTCATCTCATGCAAAATAATTTTAGAGTCAACAAGCAGCTTGATTTATATATAAAAAAATTAAAACCTGCCAATTAAAACATGAACTAACATGAGCTGCTTTTTAGATTCACTTATAACTGAAAAGTGCAAGACTCATTATGAGTGCAAGGCATCTAACATGATACAAATACACTTTGATTAAAGAGACTTTTTAATGCTGGATACATTAAACTGATTTACAGTCCAGTCAACTAAGCTGCAAATGCAACTCTGAGCATAGAATCAGCAATGAATACAAACAACACAATATAAATGAGTTATCAGCTCACCATCTCTTAGAATTTTTACTAGTGGCCTGGAATGAAACTTCATCACTGATCAGCTTTGAAGTGAATGCAACATTTGGGGAAAAGGCAGCTAAAGAAGAACATGAATCAGAGGAGTAATCAATTATCCCTCTAAATTTGTGAGGGTAAGAAGACAATCAAATAAGCTATATGGAAATAGAAGGTCCCACCTTCCCTGGGGAAAAAAAAATAAAAAAGGCAAGGTACAGTAATCAGAAATGTACTACCTTCCCCAGTGAAGGAAATGTTTAAAGTTGTTTAAGAAAAAGAACATAAAATAACTGAGACTACAACTATACATATGATAAGAGCATAATTGTGTTAAGTCATTAAGACATTAGATCTTGTTAGAACAAGCAAGGCTGTACTATCCTTCTCTCTCCCCCATGATCACTGCAAGCCAATAATACCGAGGTACATAGAGCCTGTTACATAAGTTCAGTTTCTCTATGTTCTGGGAAAAACAGATAAATTATCCTTTAATGCTTAGAAGCATATGAGTGCTTTTGTTGAAAGCACATAGTGTTTTGGGAATACTGGACTTTTTTCCCCAAAGCTTTGACCTGGAAAAGTAATAATTTTCATACATATGCAAGTGCTGACTTACTTAGAATTATGAATTGTATTTTCTCTAACAAAGAATAAAAATACACTGGACAGTACCTGGGAACACTGCAACACCTTATACAACACTGGAGTAATTTGACCAACAGCATTGTTGCCTAAATACTTACTATACTAAAACTAAGAGCAAGTTCAGTAAGTAAATTAATTGAAGGTGACTTTTAGCATCAGGATTTGCTTCTCTCTAGCAGTCCTTTGCTACCATGTACACAGATTTCTTCATCAACTCCAGTATTACCAGGGTATTTTACCTCCCAACCACATGAGTTGAGTTTTCTCTGTGTGTCTTCCTAGTGCTGAAGAAAAGCTAAAGGCAAGAATTGCAATAATTTCATGTGTCTACCTCTTAGACACATCTCACCATAAAGAATTCAGCAACACAGAAGTAATGAAACTTCCCCCAAAAAATTATATACTGAACTACATTAATATACAATCTTTCTATGGGTAGTCACAATATTATTGTTTTTTAACCTCACATACACAAACATATCTTTATAGGGAACTTCTAAGTATCATTAGACAGGTTTGGTTTTGCTTTTGGAAGTGGGGAAGTTAAGAAGAGAGGAAAGGAAAATAAAAAAAGTAAAATCCGTTCATAATTGTGAACCGAATCTTATTTCCGTCAACATTCTGTCCATTCAATTGCTTCCCTTCTGTGCATTAGGATGTAATCTGGCATAGTCCTCTACTTCACTCCAATCTTTTAGTTTTGTCAAAGTGAACTGAGCTCTGTAAAAATCTGGCAGCCTTCACAAAACAATGCCACAGAAACACACCAATGGGATTGACACAATTCTTTCTGTGTAATGGAACAGGCAGCTTTTACGAATGTTTATTCCCTCACAGATGCCCAGAAGGGAAATCAAGCACAGGGTATTTTCCACCAAAGCACGTTTTAGCAATATATGGTAAAACAATCAGTTTCAAAATAATATGATGGAGAAAAGAGTCATAAAAAAGTCTGTATAAATCTTTTGCATCAGAGTAGAAAACCTCTAAGTAAATCACTAATCAGCAAATACAGTCTGATGTTAGAAAGAACCAGCCCCTGAACGGAACATGCAATGAATGTCACGCTGCCACCAGAGGCAGCTGACACACAGACATCCAGACACAGCCCTGGGTCACCTGCAGCCTCTGGACTGCAAACAACACACCAGCACCCTCTGCCCTACAGCCCTGCTGGACAAGGCCAGCTGGAATCCTGCGTCCAGTTGTCAGCACAACCTGTCAAGAAAGACGGCCACCAAATGGAGGACATTTGGAATGAAGATAAAAGTTCAGGAAACAAAGTGTGTGGGAGACATTACCCACCCACACATAAAAGAGCTGCCACAAAAAGGAAGGGAATAAACTGTTCATGTTCACATTAGACACGGTAGAAAATAAAGAGCTGATATTGCAGAATAGATTTTAGAAAGAAATTTAAGAAAAAGGAGACTTTTTGATGGTAGGGTTCTTCTGACTACTGATATGGCAAAATAAAGCCCCTATCACCCCAAAACCCCAGGAATCAATCTGTAAATTGCAGGTAAGATTTAGTGAAAAGAGGTTAAGGTGGTACAACTTGTGTAACTGGACCTCTGAACAAATGTGGTTGACAAACAGCTAGAAAATGCCATCTGTCTTTTGACAGCCCTTAATTGGTACCTACTGCAGTGGTTTGTTGCCTAAATACCATTGTGAAATTTACTCCAATACATAAATGTCCTTTAATGACGTCACAGATACATTAACTTCATATTTAAGAAAAATGTCCCTATTTAATGTAATATTACATACAATATTAATTTAATAATTATATAATGTGAAATTAATCTGATCCACCATTACATGCTTACTCAATATCTACATATTCTCTCTGCTTTTCTTGTAATTTTTCCTCTTTTAAAAGCCATATTTTTAACTTGCCACTTCTTTATCAAACAGTTTAAAGAGTTTCTAATATATACAATGTGAAGTATGTATTACTTCATCAATACTGACTGCTAAGCCTTCTAAATTGTATTCCAAACTTCCAATTAAGCTCTTGCCATTTCAACTTTTGAGTGATGTCAGTCTTGACAACTGACTGACTTGGATCTCTGGCTATTGCTAGATGATTATATAAATTGTGCTAAAGATAGCTTTTTCCATTATTCTAAAAATTTATTAGACAGTAGAACCTCTTTCAGACATACAGTTTATTAATATTTCCAATGGTCTTAGATTTGTGGTTTGGGACAGCAAAGAAATATACTGGCTGATATCCTTCATAACTTAAAACTACTTAACAAGTTACCAGTATACTATGGAAACCTTACTATATTTTGTGCCTTCTACTTCAGGGAAAAAAAAAAAAAACCTCAATATTGTTAAAATTCCATAGAGTTTGTAAGAACAAAGATTTTGTTAGGATACATCTACTGTAGTGAGGGAGCGTGTTCTCTGCTGATAAAGGTGGGCAGATTGCCAGGATTATGTGTGCAGATTAACAAATGCAGATTCTCAGTGTTCTTCTGTACTATATTGGAGCAGCTGCTGCATTTTGGGAAGTACAAACTATTCCTTCAACAGTCAGTGTGGTTTTGTCCCCTTGTTGCTGTGTGTATGTACTACACAGAGCTGGTAGTGAAGCTCTCCTTATGTTTACATGACAGACCCACACCTCCTGCTAAAAGCTGCTCACTATTTTCCATAATAGGAAGAAAGAAGTGCTCTTCAAGTTACTGCCTGCTACAACCATGTAAGATTTCTATCTTTTCACCATCCAGCACGAGGGTATTAAGAAAGATTTCTCATCCTTCCATAATCCAAACAAACTGATGAAGCCTTCTAGGTAGTCTGTAAAACAATTCATAGATACATCTTCTCTAATAGCTCAATTACTGTACTCCAAAATATACTTAACCAACCATTTTTAAACATTTACTGAAGTAACCTTTTCATATAAAGAGATATAAAGAAAGTTCACAGCAGCAAACCAACAGCCAAAAGCTGGACTACACTACTTAGCAGTGCTGTTGAAACAGGAAGAAAATGTTCTTAAACTGTTTTTAACAAAATAGTCTTTCTTTCAAGGTTAATGAAAATACTTCCTGACCTGTTTAGAAAGCATTTTCTTACATGGTATCTGGCTTTCTTTATGGACATTAATTCATTAAATATTCTCTCATAATTTATTCCTCCTTTTAACTGGTTTTCCTTTTGTGCTTCAGGAGTGAGTTTTCTTGGTCTGGTTTTCAAGTGGTTGCATTGGGTTTTTTAGTTAAATTGCCACCCTCACTCCCACTTCCTTTGCCTCCCTCCTCCCACCCCAGGTTCACAGCAGCACAAGAAGGAACACTAAGAATACAATCAAAAGCTCTTGGGTTCAAAACTTCACTTTGCTCAAGGCAGAAGAATACAAACTGGTTTGTTCAATTCTGATGGCACTTGGTGCTTCCTAATTAGCAAGGAAGTGAACAAGAAAGGCAACAGTCAATAATAATAATGCATTGCTTTATTTTCTCATGAAAGGCACAAGACATGTCTTTGGGAGGTACTACCTTCTCTTACAGGTTCATTTGATTGCATGTCATCATTCCAAAAGCAGCAGTTTTATTGAGTAGGTCATGTATCTTCATTGGAAGATATATTGCAATATTCTATCATTTTAGTAAAAGACTAAATGTAGTTACCACAGTTTTAAATTAGAAGAAAGATGAGGAAATATCCTGCTATTTCTGAACATTTCCTACTACATTCAACGGCAAAGGCAAATGTAAGGCCAGTTTTGGATTTTATGTCAATTATGAGAAGATGCTTTCAACACAATACAAGCAGCAAAGTTTATTCAATAGCTCTGCACAACTGAAATCAATCTTACAAGACTTGTTAAAAAGAACAATCCCATTTTGTTATTTTCTACATAAGGATCTTTAGAGATACAACTTTGAAATGGCAGCTACAGTGCTGGAACCCAGAACAAGACAAAGACCCTGCATAGATTTTTTTGTACTGAAATTAAGGATGCAGGATGAAAAACAAAAAAACATAAGAACAACAATAACAACCAACCAAAACAAAAAAACAAGCCACCAAAACAATACCATCATCACACCAAAACAATTCCACCCAACCAAGCACCAAAGCAAATAAAAAAATTAAAGCTAGAGAAATCATAGAGGGCTCTCATGTTTTTAACATTAGAGTTGTTGGAAAGGACCAGCAAAGCATCCCTTCTCTGTATTCTTTATAGACACAACTTTGGTATCAGTGGCTCTGCTACCTTCCACACTAGTTGCTACACTTGGTGCACAAGTTGAGCAGACAGCATTCCATGAAAACCCAAAGGTTGTGGCAGAGGGGACTTTGTAGTTATCTCTGGCTTCCAAAAATTTCTGATGCAGGTATACAAAAGTGAAGCAAACCCTGGTATGACTCACACAAATAACCTGTATGATTGACACACACTAAATTCTAGAAAAACATACTGTAGAACACATCCCAAGTCACTGCTCCTATCCAATGACATAGGACAAAAAAGATTTTCTACAAACAAGACAAACATAATTAAAAAAAAGCAGCAAGCAAAACAAAATCCTGAGGCTATGAGTCAACAAAGCCGCATGAAATAAGCTAATAGGACACTAAGTTATAATGGCAAGAGCAGAATGAACTTGATGGAGAGTCACAGCGGTTACCATGACTCAGGTGCAAACTGGCACCTTGTGCTTGAGGGAGCCTGGAATTCACATTACTACGTCAAACAGATGCCTGTGCCATCCTGACTAAAGTGTGATGCTATATTTGACACAGTAAAACCAGCAAAAATACTGGATCACTGTTTTCCACCAAATGAGAACCTTACCAGGAATGCATGTGACGAGATGAGACTAGAAATTGAGCAAAATACAGAACATCTAAAGATTATATTATCCCATCCCAAAACCACAGCAGACTGGTTTTACATAACCCATCAGACTCACTAGACTAAACTTGGGGTTTGTTTCACCACTACATTTGCTTATTACACACTACTATCAAAGATGCTCAAATATCACAAGGCAGTTAATATTAGAATCTGGTGTTTTAACTAGCAAATTCTGGTATCTATGGGCTCAAGTCAAGCAACTACATATTCTTTTTAAGTGTCCTCATCTAACAAGTAATTTACAATAGCACAGAATGAAAACTTGTTGCATCTTGCCTAAAACCAGAAAAAAAATTTCTTCAGGGCAAAAGCCACATCTTACTTCTTTGTTGTATAAAGTGCTTAGTACATGTTGTGTTGCTTTACAGAGTTAAAGGAATCCTAGAGCATGAAAGAGCAGAGGCTGCAGCATGTAGCTGCAAGCGAACCCCTGAGCTGCTGCAGTCCCTCCTCAAGGAGAAACAAAGGGCTGATGAAAGGCCCCGTCATTTCCAATGAATGCAGTCTGCCAGAGAGACCAAAAGTCTGGATCGCAGGAGGAGTTAACCACTCATTGTCTGTTATCTCATCCAGAAAGAGATCCAGATTCTGGCTGCGGGTACAGACATAACCAGCACTATCCGCCCCCCTGCCTTTACTGGCTGTGATTAACTCAGCAATCAGTACTGTACAACAGAAAAGCAAAACTGGTGCAAAGGTCCCTGGACTCACCTCTACTCCCTGCTCAGGGGATTCACTTCAGTCAGCTCTACTCTAATCCTGTGAAATGAGCACTCCTTGGCAAGTGGGCTCCTGTGGGTGTCACTCTAGAGCCCACCCTCCAGTTAATCTGCTGAAAGAAATGGAGTTGGTGCTCCCTGCAATGCCTCCACATGGCAAACCACAAGTGCAGTAACTGGGAGAATACAGATTTGCCTCAAACACATGCTCCTGATCACTACTAAATAGGTAATACAGGCGCATCTAATTACACCTCAGTTATGGCCCAGATTCACAAACTGATACAAAGAAATTACTGCCAGACTTCTCCCGTGAAGATGTCTGCTATGGGGAAGGTAATTTGCAGCTAAATGGATAAACAATTTGGAAGACAGCTCACTACTTTTTATATTAAAATCCCATACACACAAATTATGTCTCAAAATTAGAGACAAGAATTTTTAATCCTACCAGCTGTTCTAGATTTACTCTGGGCTTTTGCAGGAGCCCCTCATTCCCATTCCATCTTGGCTGAAAATTGTAGAATCGTATGGAGGATTTAAGTGTTACTTGATTAATGACAGTAGTTCATAAGAATAATTAACACATGGGTATAAGTTTAAAGTAGCTGCTCAGCTGGTTGATTTTTTCTTGCAACACTGTTTTTCCAAAGTGAGAGTTCAAATTTTAACAAAAGTTATGCTTTTTGATTACATTATACTTAGCATGGCTTTTGTACTTTCCCACACTGAAAATATAACACAAAGAAATATTTATATGGCATCTTTTCCTGGATATAGTATTTATACACAGAGTGTTCATTAATCTTTTCTAGTCACAAAATTTTATTTAAGAACTAATTACCCTAAAATGCCTTACAAGTTAATAACGTTTTGTACTCAGCTGAAAATATCCATCAACACACAACAAGTACAGGGAAACAGATTTTTGTGGTGCAAACTTGGGAAGAGTGTGTAACACTTCTGTACCTGTACATCTCATAAGATAACACTGTTTTTAAACAGGTATTCAAGATTTGACATTATTATTCCTCAAGATAGAAAGTCAGTTTTAGTCCTGTCACATCAGAGACAGGGCACAACAGAAGCCACTGCTGGGGTAATTATGCAACTTCAGTTTCCCTGCACAGTATCAGGCAACACAGAACTAAGCTGATTTTTTATTCTTTCCGCACATGGCAGAAGTGCACTGAAGGGAAGGAGGGAAGGAAAATATTTCTTAATTCCTCTCTGAATCTGTTTATTCTTCCCTCCATTTCAGGCAAATTGAAAGAGACCATATGAATACCAAATGACCAGCCTGATTAAATATCAAAATTCCTGTAAAATGACTTGGAAAATACATTATTCAGTTAATATAAAATTCTTGTCATAATGCAGAAACTTGTCTAAAAGTCTCCTCTGCCTCATTCTGTAAGAACAGATATATATGTTTTTTAAAACAAACATATACAATAATTGTATGAGAAAAAATATGAAAAAAATCCAAATTGCCTTTCTGTATCTGACATTTGAAGGTTTAAGTCAGTTTGGGTAATGAAATAAATATGAAATTAAAAAAAGATAATCAACATGGAAAAGCAGAAGTTAATCTTGACTTGAACACTGATCTATGCATATTATAGCTGGAAGCATCAAAACAAAATGACTGCATCATTATCAGAACCATGCTGAATTCTATTTCTGATTTCTATAGCTTGTCGAAATCTCTTATTTCCATACAGGAAGGCCTGCTTCAGATGTGGACTTTTTTTTTAATGAAATTGGGACTTGCCAACTGAAGCAAGAACCTTGGCAAATATTTTTGCAACCTTGTTTCCATAAAATTTTTAAACATAAAATAATTTCTTTTGTACTGAAGTATAATTTCCAGGAGGAAAATACTCTGGTGCAACACTATCAATTTCAAGCTCTAGACTATTTCTGCACTGTTTGAAGTCTAACACAGCAGAATCAAGACCATATAAATTTCAATCAAAAGAGTAATAACATGGTATTTATTCTTTTGCTCCCCTACCAAAAATAAAGGCAACAGGATGATCCTTTCAAACACAAAGAGTTAACAAAAACTAAGATAGAATTAAGTGTTAATACCTCGCAATGCATGGAGAACAGGAAGAGTGTTCAGTTTTACCACAAAGCAAATAGGAGATGTGAACAAACCAAACACAAAGATTTAACAAATCAGACTCCACACAGACTTCTCTACCCTAATACAGGGGAGGCTTTAACAGAAACTTTTGCTTTTGTTCTCTGTGTTCGTTTCACAGGTGCCCCTTTCCTAACCACATTCCACGGAGGGAATTTGATTATTAAACACACAAACACCTATGTACGTATACACATCCAGAAACACAGACAAACACACCAATTTGCAGCCTCTCAATTTAGATACTAATGCAGCCCAGTCACAGCTATGACTAACAAGGAAACTGCCATCTCTCCTGACCCCATTCCTAGGAAGCACATCCATTTCCTAGACTTTCAAAGACTTCATATGCAAAATGCTTCCTTGAAAATAGCTCAATCTAAGAAAGAGATAAGACCCAAATTTTATATGCCTGCTTTAGTAAATAGTCACACAGGAAGAAAATCAACAATTAATCTCCCCAGACATCACTGTAAAAACATTCAGGACAAGGAATTCCAAGTCTTTTGACCAGAACTACACACATTATAATGCACATATAAAATTAAAACATTCCATACTCACATCTCTTTTCATAGTTCCATTTTATATTATAACTCACTCCTTTTCAGCTACAGAAATGCAGTATATGTGAGCAGATAAGAAAAATCCCCTAACAAACATCAACATCTTTCCCCTATCCATGGTGAAGACTGTACTATTTTCTGTTCAATTACTCAAAATTACACTGAACATGGGTTTAACACAATCTGGTCTACTAAAGGAACATATGAGTTAATTACATACGGAAACTTTCTGTTCTACACTACATAATTGAAAAATTACTCCATGCTCTAAAGCAGAATATACATTTAACTTTGTATGACTTATAGAAACTGTGACATATGGAACACTAGGAAAAAGTACTGGAACACATCGAGGGAAAAGACTGTCAATACTGCAACAGCCAGATTTGAAGTTCTCTGCCAACTTTACTAATTGTATCATAAAGGAAAAGTTGAGGCTTTCCAATTAAAATATAGTGCTTCTGCTGGGAACTTGCACAGGAAAGTGAGCAGGGTCTGACAAAGTAAAATTCTTGAGCTCAGAATACAAGTATTGAGATGACAATTGCACAGCCATTTCTTTGGCAGCTGTTGTTTAGGACATGGCTGCATTTCTGCCTGAGGCAGTTGTGTTCCCTGTCATTGTCACAGCCCAGCTGCCTGGGCACTAACTCAGCAGCAGCAGCAGCACACTCATCTGTGCTGGAAGGGCAGTGGGGACCAGAGCCCTGGGCAGGGCAGGAATCTGGGGATGTCGACTGTTCTGACGTTGATGTTTTAATAACAACTTGCTGGACTGTACCTGAACACACAGGAAAGGAAGGCACAAACAGCCACATGAGCACAGAGGAAGTGAAAAAATGGCTATTGAAATGCATTTTAAGCATGAATCACTAAATTAAAGATTGGCAAACCAAACTAGATAATGACACTTTTTTTTTTCAACTGACAACTCTGGGAAGAGATGCCTCTTACAACTATTCCAGACGGGGATCAAATGAAAGTAATTAAATTAGAAAACCATAAGTTCATAAATGCAAGTCAGTAACCTTATCTTCCTTCAGAGACAAGAACAGAACTAAGTTCTGTAAAAACAAACACTCAGGGAGTTTACTTCTTAAATGCTTTGACTTCTGTGAACATTAGAATCACAGAGCTGTTTAGATTAGAAAAGACCTCTAAGATCAATGACTTAACAGTCCAACTGTTAAGTCCATACTTCAGTATGATTAATTTGCCATCCACAGCTTCTTCTACCAAAATGCTATTTGTTCTTTGCTGAGCTCACCTTTTTAAAAAGGATATCAAGATCAAAAAAAGACTGGCAAAATTTCAAGTTATCTGCACTCCCTGATTACAGTTTAATCACAAGTGTCTTGAGTAGTCTTATTAGTATTGTTGAAATATTTGTATCTTCAGACCTGAAGCAGTCTATGAGCAGGAAAGAATTTACAAATAAAAAATTAAAGTGGATGTAAAGAATTTAGTCTTTACATCCCTGTAACTGACTACTGCCACTTCCTAAAAAACATTTGTGCAAACTAGGAGGCCTCATACTTCTTGGCAATACTATAAGGAATAAATCATTAATTACTAATTAGTAGTTTTCATATCACATCTGTAAAGCCTCTGCAACTTATCACTTGATACCAACTGATCAAACAAGAGAGACTCTCTAGTTACATTCTGCCAAATACTTGTTTGTCTTCTTGCATGTAAGTAAACACAAGCTGCTAATCAGCTGATGATAAAACCATAACTATATTAATTTTCACCTTCCTTGTAGCAGGAGCTACAGGTCACCATAAATACTTCAAGTTTACGTAACTTATCTTCTACATTAAACCTTAAAAAATAAAAAGCCAAAAATCTAAAATATTTCACTTTAAATGTAGTAGCATTTTATTCTATCCTACTGTAATTTACTAAACAAACATATGTAGGTATCCTTTTTACAGGTAATTTTTTATAACTCAGCTCCAAACATGGAAGAAAATCCATGACTAAGGAGCTTAGTAATAGAATCACTCATCAGTTGAACTAATGGTTTAATTAGAAGTTGTATAAAGCAAAGACATATTATTAAAAGTCTCCATGAAAAAATACCATTGTTGTGTGTTTTACATTGACTTCATGTGCAACAGGTGACTGTTGAATGTTAAAAGGTTAAATTGCCTGTCATCAAAACCTTTTAACTTTTAACCAAAGATTTCTGTAAGAAGAGTTAAAAACCAACAAATAATTTTCAAACTTTTCCAACACAGAAATATCCACTGACAGTCAGTGCTGTAAAAGTGAAATCAAAGTGGTCATATTGCCACTGCTGTATTTAAAAATTTAACACTTGAACTAAAAAAAATGCACCCAAACAAACCAAAATAATCATAAACTTGTCAGTAATGAATCACATTTAACTCCTGAGAAAAATACTTGACCATAAGGATGGGTGTTAAAAGACAGATCCATAGGTACTGGTAGTAGACAGACAAAGAGCAGAAATGTAACACACAGCTTTGAACACTCACCATCTGAATCGGTTTTTTGTGAAGATCTCGTTCAGTCACCAACTTTTCTTGGTCAGTGACATAAAGGCCTTTTTGTGCCAGGGCTTGTATAACAGCATCATGACCTAGAAGTGGTTTTGCAGCATCACTCTTGAGAATAAGGCTCCCAGCACGACAGTAGAGCTCAGCAGACAGCAGCAGGTTAACAACAGGGGGTTTAATGTGCTCCTGGTCATACTGGTCTGTGTAAAACGGTTCTCGTAGTTCTTCTGGAACATTTTCTACAAAGAAAACAACTAGTCAGGATCAGAAAGGACAGATACATTATGAAGAGATATTTTTTTTTCATAGTATGAACACAAAATGATGTTAAAGACAGCATAGCCAAGGAAGGGCCAGAGTCCTTAGCAGCCACTAGGATCCAAAATACTGGGAAAAATTTCATACAAAGGTAACACTTGAATTATAAACAGAAACTTAAGAAAAACCAAAGAGTTTCACACGGCAAAGGACATGATACAAGGCCAACCTGTGGTTTACAATATCATTACATTAAAATTTCTTGGCTTCTCCAAATACATGCCCAAACAGTCTTATTTCCTTTGGCATAACATTATATAGGTCGGACACATAAAGGCAGAACAACACCCATTCAAACACAAACCTTGGTCTCTGTTACAATAACAAAATGGAACTGGAAACATTGTACTTCAGCAGAGAATAATTCTGGACAAAAATCAGCCTTTTAGGTTCACATGTACAAGAGAAATTTGATTCCTACACTGTCTGTTTCAAAGGCCATGCATCACAGAATGATGACAATCCAGCAGAGGAGCATAAATACATGGATGTTTGACTGAAATTAAAAGAATGGAAATAGGGGAAAAAATACTATTGGTTTCCTTCTGACAAAGCACTGAATTCTTATTTGTTGTGTTACTGACTTTTATTAAAATTGTGGCCTTTCTCCTTTCTCAATGAGCTGGTTTACCAACCACAGAAAGCTATGCAAGATTCTGTCAAGTTTTAACCCCAAAATTAGCATTCCAAGGCAATCTAACAGTTTTTCAAATACTGTACAAAACACAATAGAGGCAGACTACATTTGTACTTGTCTACCACAAAAGTAATAATTATAAATTAATTAAATATGGTACTAGATCAAATGAAACAGAATCACAAGTGGAAAATAATTTTCACTTTTTTTTTTTTTTTTTCACTGCA
>VYZS01021450.1:18013-59282 GCA_013400695.1 Neodrepanis coruscans
TTTTCACTGCAAGATGCTCCATTTTTCTCCTGTCTTAATTTCACTCTCCTTTGTTGTAAAATTACTTAAGCCAATGATATTTATGGGATAAAGAGCATGTGACTCTTTTCCTGAGTCCAAATGAAAAAAAGCCTACTTAATTGCTGGAAGAAAAAATAATTGCACAGGAAAGCAGTGAAGCAACTCTAAGTTCCCAACCCCTTTGCCTTCAACTGGATAAATGGCTAAACAGACAAGGTTTGAAGCAGAGGTTGGAGTAAACAACCCAATAAGGGTGGAGCACAAGAGAGATTAAAAAATAGAACATGCCATCACAAGATAATGACAGATTATCTTCTTCCTCATACATATTCTATTGCAGTTCATGTGCTTCCATTATGGGGCTTGGAAAGTGGCAGCTGCCTTCTAGTTGTGAAAGAAGATAAGAGTTATAGAGTGCAAAAAGCAAAAGAAATATTAAGACACACTTTAAGTGTCATAAGGATGGTGTGAAAAGGGGAAGCTATTGCTGCTTCTTTTGCCAATTCTGAGTATCAAGTGAGAGGTACATCCTATAATTTGCTTAAACCACGAGCCTAATTTTGGCAAGAAAACTGACAGCTCTGCTTTAGAATACAGATGGAAATATACTGTCAGCACAACTACTCTGCCCTTTAAAACACAAACCTAATGCCTAACAACATTACTTTTTTACAAGACAATAATAAAACTGCTAACAAAAATATCTACCAGTGTCAGGAGATGATACTGCAAACTTCTCTTCCACTTCCCAACCTCACTTACTGACTCCATGGGACTTAAGAGTCATCCAGTGCTACGAAAACCACTTCTACCTGAGGAACTCTGAGCTGCTGAGTCCCAGGTGAAACCAACACCTGGGGAAGCTATCTCAATTCTATCTCACTTCTACTGACCTTCCTTCTTTTCCCTGTTTGTCCACACATTGACTATTTAAATATTAAGCTTATTATTTCTGAAGTCCCTTGTGATCCATCTCCACCTCAGTATCAGAAGCTCAGTCTTGATTATTGGGACTTTATCCTCTACAATTCCAAATGCCAACTTCTAAAGCACCTTTATACTATTCCCTCAACCTAGAGAGGATTAGAAAATATTTTTCACAAATATCTCACAATGCACAGGCAGCAGATTCTGCTTTGGGGAAAAAAACTAAAAAACACAACCAAAACCCACAACCCTCACAAACAAATAGAAACCCAAAACAAAAACCACACACTCCCTTTTTGAAGCAGATGAGAAGCTGGATGAGGGCCAAGGAAAATGGGGAGGAACAGAGAAAGCCATTTGTAATTTCTTAGAAGACCTAAAAAAGCCTCATTCCCATATGAAAAACTGGCACTTGAGGCAGGAGCAGTTACCTACACACAAACAGGAGCCACGCACTCTGGGGTTCAGATTCACTGAAGGCAATAACACATTTCAAGTCTGGAAATTTGAGCCAGAAGAGAAATTTCAAGACAGGTAATAACAAACCCACCACCTCTAATTCTCCTCTTCTGCATCACCAAAACAGATCCTAAAGTGTAATAAAGATTAAGATGCAATAAATGCATTTATCATGAAAAAATAGTATCCACTATCAGGATTTAGAAATTAAATATCCAATTTAAAAAAAAAAACAAACCAAACCAACATCAGCACTAGCAAACACAAACAGAAATATCTATAAAAATTATTTCTGCTTCTGAGAGACAGAAAAAGACAAACTGAGATATGAGCTTCATTAGGGTTCACAAAGATAACACCAGAAAAGAAGTTTATCAGAAAAATAGAATACAGAAACAAGAGGCCAGGAAGAAGTACTGTGGCTACAGACATTCTGAATGCATAAGAACACGTGAAAGCCTGCAGACAAGGAGTCTCTGCTGCAAAAAGATTAGAAAAGTTTACAAAAATTCCTATCAGAGCTCCTTCCACACAAACACAGGCATGTGCCCAATTCATAACATGATTCGAACTGTTTGATATCAGAGTAGCTCTCGATAGTAGAGTCAAACTGTTCTCACACTAGAGTTAAAAAAAAAAAAAAGAACAGCAGATAGGTAACAGACAGAGAAAAGTCCTCTATCTCAAACTACAAGTCCTCCCAGACTGGCATGTGCTGTCTCTGAAGTCCCATGAAAGGGAATTTCAAGGCTATATCCAGTTCTCAGCACATTACCAGAACAATCAGCAAGGTCAAAAACCTTTATTAACAATTCTGGCAGGACTGGAGATTGTTAAAGGGGCTCTGTTAGAAAGAGAATCTTAACACTAATCCTCAATATGTGCATTTACTGTTCCATTTCCCTTGCCCAGCTGACAAGAGGAATCTTTCAAGATTAAACAGTTCTAAAATAAATGCCTTGTTGCATTTATTTGTGCACATACTGCCATAAAGTACCATCTGACCTTGCAATCTGTGGCAATTTGGTTAGAGAGGAATATTGGAGATACTGAGTTCAGGGAGCTGAACACATGAAACACAGATGGGAGCAGCAGAACTGAAGTACTGTGAGAGAGGCGATGGACTGACCTAAACTCTTCAGCACCCAACAGGCAGGTTCTGGAAACATGGACTTGGACTGTGCAGTGAAGTGATAAAGGGCAGTGGTCACAAGCTGATGCAAGGAAAAAGTTCTTCAAAGAGAGACCACCAGAGCACAGGCACAGGTTGCCTGAGAACCCAGCTGTGAAATTGCCATCCCCAGGGACTGTCTAAACTGTGGACAAGCCCTGACAAACCACTTCTAACTTTGAGGCTGGTTTTTCCTAGAAAAGGAGACTAAACTAGAGAGATGATGACTCTATATTTTTCCCAAATTTGTGAACAGGGCCATACATTACAATTTTAGAAATAATTTTGATATTTTGAGTTTTGTAAATACTGAACTGTGAAGAGAATAGATGAAGATAATGGACAAGTTCAACACATGTGGAAAATAACACCGCGGAAATACCATATCAGCCCAAAACAGTGGCACCAACTTAACCATCAGGCTGATTTCCAAAAAGTATTCAACACATCCTCAGGTAATTCTTCATAAACTGGAATCATAAGTCCTGCAGATGCTGTCTTTAGAGAAGAAAAAAAACCAAACCAAAACAAAAACTATTAAAGGGCTTATTCCAAGCTTTAAAGCAAACAAGGAATTATTATTGCTTCCTGCTGTGGTTTAACCCCAACCACAACTCAGAGGCCCAGCTACCTGCTCTTTCCCCACCTCTCCCTGCTGGGATGGGAGGACGGGCAGTAATGTTGGAAAAAAGTAAATCCTGGCAGCTAAGAGCAGTTCAATTATTGAAAGAAAATATTATAACAATAATAAAAGGGAAAAAGGCTGCTGCCTATGCTCAGGTTGGCCAACTCCCCCAGTTCATACTGAGCAGGACAGACTCTGGTTTGGAATATTCCTCTGTCCAGTTCAGGTCAGCTGTCCTGGCTGTGCTCCTTCCCAGCTTCTTGTGCACCTTCTTGCTGCCAGAGCGTGAGACACTGAGAAGTCCTTGACTTAGAGTAAGCACTACTGAGCAACAACTGAAACAGCAGTGTGTTATCAGTAGTATTCTCAGGCTGAATCCAAAACACAGCACTGTACCAGCTACCAGGAAGAAAATTAACTCTATTCCAGACAAAACTGGAACACTTCCCACTACGACATAGAAACGCACCTTAATTTTCCATTTAAACAGACCGTTCTAAAGGGAAAGAATAATCTAACAATAATTCCTGGATAACACTCCTGAATTTACCTTTAAAAGCCATCATATAAACAAAGGTCTCTACTCAGCTACATGTGAATTACTCCTTGGGAGACTTTACTTTTTGGTTTGTTGAATCAGTCTGCCACTTCTGTAGTTCTTGGCTGGCAGGCAGGAGGTGTACTTCTGCCTAGGGGCAAATATCTGCAAGGTCAACCTCTATAAATTTATGGGAGACTCAATTTCAGTAAAACAGTTTCTAACTTTGTCCACTTTGCTGAGCTGAACTTAAAAGATTCTTGGACTTAACACCACAAAAGTACTATGAATAAACAGAATCTAACCTTCTGCCCCCCTAGATGATACAAAAATAGACCACTATCCACTGCTTTGACAGCTGTTCTGTACTTATAAGGGATTCCTTATTAAAATCAAAACCAAAAAAAGCCCAAAGGACAAAAACCCAAACAAAAACAACAACCCCCCCCCCAAACATCTAAGGAAGAAACATGTACAGGCACTTTCTTTACACCCTAATCAGACTTCAGTTGTTTTTTCAACACTGGGAATTGTGAGAAATGCTCTGCTGGGTCACACTACTTGTCCATCTCATCCAATATTGTGCCTTCAGTAGCACAAGAGGAAGTGCTCCTCACAAAATCTACAGAATGTGCCTGGTACTGGCATTTCTTATTAAAATGGGCAGATTAGCATCTACCTTACTGTGTATTAGTTCAGATTTTAATAAACAAAAGAATGACTTAGAACTAACCCTAGTAATAATGGGATCCATTCTTATTAACATAAATGCCTTCAGAACTTATTTTTGGGAGAGGCCAGGTTATGAGAAATGTAAAGATAATACTTTAATTACAATGCTATCTCACCCAGCCAGCACCCTGATGACTGTTATAATCAAGCTGTGATTTAAATAGTCTATGGAATATGGCAAAAGACTGTTTCAGAAATTTGGAGATAAATGCTATTTCTTGAACTATCACTAGACTTTATTAAAACAAAGAAAAAGTTTTTGCCAGCTCTAACTAGACAGGCATGAATGGACACATCTGCTTTGGTGTCTGGCTTACAGGGTCTCTTAGTTTAACACTGGTTCTAATTGAATAGAAGAAAACACATAGGAAACAGCTACAACTATGCAACTCTTACATTTGGCAAATAAATCTCAAACATTACATTTCAACTCTGTAGCAAAAAGGTTTATTACTCCTCCTGATCCAGTAATGCTGTATTGTCCACAAGGACAGAAAAAAAGAGGTGGGGGAGGAAGAACTCACTCTACTTCTCTTATTAAGTCTCATGAGTTTTTCTCCTCTGCCATTTTCCAGAATGACCAGCAAAAGCACTCAGGGCCTTGGCTTTAGCAGAGCAACTGATTAATAGTCATTTCAGGCAATTGTATGTGCTCACCAGAATCCTCCAACTGGTTGTAGAATGGAAATGACGAAACAACTCACATTGGAAGACTGATACATTCCTGACCAATAGCACATAAACACTCCTCAGGTTTGAGTGAGAGCCACCTTTAACATGGAGTCACTAAAGTAGCCATAAATCATGGGGGGAAGGGGAGAAAGCTGAAATACATCTGCAGTAGGAACCCCAATGATGGTCAAAAAATATAAAGAGAAACCAGGTATAGGTAGAAGAATTATATCTCATTTCATCTATTCCATTCTGCAGATAAGCACTTCCAGTTGTAAAGGCAAAGAGGCTCCAAATAGGCTCAAAGGGACAGAGTCCTCGGAAGAACAGACTCTAAACTATCTGCTCCAATGCAGGTGTTTCATGTGCAATGTTCAATCCTGCAACTGTGAAGTTACTAATCCCCTCCACACACATCTGTGCACACACAGTCTACAACTTCAGGTGACCCTGCTAAACCCAAGAGAACCAGAAGCTCACACAATTTCACATATTTACTTTAAAAAAGTGACCTACACTAAAACTATGTTTCGAGAGTGTTCTACAATCACCTTCTCAGTAGAACATCCCAGTAGATTATGAGAATAATCAACAGATTTTAGTGACTGACTGAAGTATCAATTTGTCAGCAACTATTTTCAAGAGGTGATGGAATCTAATCAAAAAACAAAAATCTCACATGCACATCAAACATTTGCTTTTTTTTACTCCAAACTCTTCTACAAGGTAAGATTTTGCTAGCTGCCACACTGAATAAAAATAAAAAAATTAGGTCTGCCAGAAAAACATCAAAATGTGTTCTGGCCTGCAACAACCAACATAACAGATGAGATTATTTAGCTACAACTTGTTTCTGTCAGATACACAATGTTCATTTCCTCCCTTCAGGATTTTACTGGCAACATGTGCAACCAGCAGTAAGTAGCCACATATGAATTCTGAAAAGATTAATCATCAGGAGAAAGCTATTTTTAAGGTTCTTGGGTAATATTTAGTTGCAGATGATGCAATTTGTAATCTGTTGCTTCAAACACCTACAAAGGAGAAATTTAATGTTAAAAGGTAGATGGACTATTCTATTTTGACTGCAGAAAATATAAGAATGTTTAGGACAAGCACTCAGATTTGTGCATCTTTTATTTCCTTTTTAGTTTATTCTGGTCAAAAAAACCAATCTCATGCTAACCAGTAAAAATTTATTACTGTAGCAGGATAATACATTGCATAGAGAGAAGAACAGCAACAGACTTAACTTGACTTAAAACATAATTTTCTGAGAATCATACATAGATATATTTTTAACCTAGTAACTTAAAATTGGATGAAAAGTGGTCTGAGAAACTATTTTCCAAGAGTACTCAGAAGTCCCCTACTCAATGTGAAGAATTCATATCTTTCTTCACACTAGACAGAGTTCTAGGAAAAAAAATCCAAGCTACAAAAGGATTAAAAGCACTTTGGAGGACAAAATTATAATTCAAGATAATTTTGATAAGAAGTGGTTTGAAAATAGGGGGTAGTTATGTAAGTATTGCTGCAAAGCAGGAACCTACAAGAGCACAATTACAAGATGGGAACAACTGAGTAGGCAGCAGCTCTGCAGAGAAGGATACAGAGCTACAGTGAATCACAGACTGGATGAGTCAACAATTCTAGGCTGATGCAAAAATGACAAACATCATATTTTAGTGAATAAATGAGAGTGTTACAGGTTGGAATGAAGAAGTAATTTTTGAAATGGTTTAGCTGGACCATTAGATCTAGATTTAAGTGCAAACCAACTACAGGAAAAAATATATGAAAATACAAACAAAACCAAAAAAACCCACCCCAAACAAACCAAAAAACAAACAATAAAACACAGCAAAAAAGTTTGACTTACAAAAAATTTGTTTTGTATAAACAACAGAATAGAAAGAAGACATTGCTTTTATTATGTGGAAGGTGTTATAAAAAGGTACAAAAAATGCTTCCCATTCTCACACACACCAGGAAGAGGGTAAGCAATGGGTTAAAAGACATCAAGACACTGTTCAGACATCTAGAGATAAATAAGGTTCAAATTGAGGAGCAGACATACTGTGGAATCTCTATAATTAGAGATTTTCAGAAAAACAGCCTAAACAAACATCTGTCAGGAATGATGTATATTTAGCTCAGCCTGTCTTTAGGATGGCCAACAAATTTTCCAGGCATATTTTCTATGACTGTAGTAGAGTGAGAAGGCAAAAACTTCACATTAGAAAATAATGAACTCCACTTCTGTGGTTTTAGAAAGAAAAAGGACACAGAGTACCACAATATCAAGACCTTTCCCCATCTATTCCTATGAATAAATTTATTCCTGGGTCAAACATTCTCCCTTTCACACTTCCCACTTTTTATTAATTTCCCTGCCCTTTCAGTCATTGCAAGTTGTGTCACTTAAACAATTTGGTTACTACAAAACATTTAATCTGACATATCTAACACCCATATATTGTCAAAACACCAAGGCACAAAATCCTACACTCCCTCAACACTTAAATACGAATTCTGTCTTCAATCAGTATTTCTTCAAAAATTCTTCATACAAGAGGCCTTCAATATACCTGTTGTTATACTCACTCTCTTGAGACAGCACACTAATAAAACAACTCATTTTGATCTGCTTGTGCTGTGGGCCAAACTCTCAACTTGTAGCTTCACCAAGGACAACAGCAACATGCAATTTGTCTCCCTTTTTTTGGACTTAGTATCAGTCAAACCCCAAAAGTCACTACTAATTGTTAATGAACTGTACCTATTTCTAAGGCTTTTCTCAGGAGCAGATTCTCTTCACAACACAGAGCCAAGCTGTTGCCACAATTTTGACTGCACTAAAATACGGATGTGAAAGACATGCACAGAAAGATGTGCCCATTTGATACATAAAGATTTAGATTTCTTCAGTGGATACATGATGGTAACAACTTATGCTTTCCAATAGTACAAGTGAAAGGCATTACTTTGTTTCAGAGAGGGAAGAGAAAAAACCCTTCACTTCCCCTGCCCCCCTTAAGGAACTCCAGGATTTCAAAGATAAAAAAAGAAATAAAATGTGGCATCTACAAACACACTAATCATCTTTTGTATTCCCTTTGTACAAATGTATATAGCAATAGGTAATGAGGTTGTGATCTACTCCCAAGAACTAAAATTATTTAACAAACCCAAACTTCCTTCCTCCTTGGAAGAGGTGAAGGTCAGTCCTCCTGTTTTCACTCCAAGTATAAAGGAAGCATTTGTACTGCAGACAACATGCAAATCCTCTACACTGTTTTCCCTACTTCAGCTACAAACTCTTCTTTGAGGTTTTTAGTCAGAGGAACCAAGTGGAAGAGCTGAGAGCAGAGATACTACAAGTGTGTGTGTTTACCTCTCTTCCTACTATTACATTAGTGCAGTATCTAGAAAGCAGATGGAGCAATTACCTCCTCTAATCACATTTCATTTGTGTATCTCAGAACAACCCCAGGAAAGAAGAAAAAGAGCAAAGGAATTTGGTTTGGATCACATTTTGGTTTTTTACAGACAGTGACAGAAAAGTACCCTGAAAATGGCTTTACACATCCAATAGAAACTCAACCAGTAAAAACCAGGACATTTCAACCATAGGTTGAGAATCTGTCAAACTCCAGCAGAAAAGGGTTTTCGGGTTAGAATGGTGGGTTATATAATTGCACAAGCCCTGTACCCTCAGAATCCCATGAACTGAGCCTACAGAACCAAGCTACCTAAAAAATATAATGATCTCTGAAAATGTTGACTTAAGTATTTCAAGGAACTTCCACTATTATTGTCTGCATAGTTAATAAAGCCATATATAAAAATATCACACACTTGCCCAGATTTCCCAAAG
The DNA here is from genome assembly GCA_013400695.1 of Neodrepanis coruscans. NCBI lineage: Eukaryota > Metazoa > Chordata > Aves > Passeriformes > Philepittidae > Neodrepanis > Neodrepanis coruscans. The sequence continues at coordinate 27,039 of VYZS01021450.1, forward strand.
AAAACTAAGCAGAGTGTATTGACAAATCTTTACATAGAAACAGTATTTTGAGCTTTTTTCCTCCCCAAAATGATGAACATGCACTTTATTTCAGTAGCCAGTACACTTAATGAAATTTCACTAGATTCAAGTACTTTAAAAGGGTTTTTTTCAAAGCATCTCATCAAATATCATCAGTTCCCTGAGGCATCATAAAGACATGCCTTTAATCCTGGCCAAACACATAACAATGCCCTGGCCCTGTACATAAAAGGTGCAAAATTCCAGAGGAAACCTTTTCCTGTTATTTTACAAAAAATAGGAGTAAAAATATTGACTGTTAGTATCTAATCCACCTTCCAAAAGAACCTGTTATTTTTAATCCACAGAGAATTAAGTGATTAATGTACTACAGCTATAATTAAAAAAAAAAAAGCAGCTTGGTAAATTTTCAGAATGCTTCCCTCAGAAGACCTCTGCAAGTCTGGTATTCCTCAGGGCCCAACAATATTTCAGGCACAGAATAATAGGTCTGGTATTCCTCAAGGCCCAGGTTTTCAAAGACAGAGAACTGATGCCTTTTGGAGGCATTACAATCAATTCCATTTACACTCACAGACAAGGAGAGCCTCCTGTATTGTGCAGGCCAAAACCTGACATCAAATGTTCTTTCTGCTTAACCACTCAAATGGCTACAGGCGACTGTCACACACGTCCAAACTAACAGCACACATCCACTTCCACTGCCAGCCCCCGACCCAGCTCCTAAACAATATTAGGAAACATTTCAAGACAACAGACAAACGTGGGCTGCTGGTGTTTTTTCGCATTTGAGAAGTGTGACCCGGGTAACACATAAAATATCATTTACAGAGTTGGACTGCTCAAATAAAATTGTATTAGAGCCAACACACACAAATTATTCGCGATTGGAAATAGTGGGACTTCTCTAAGAAGATTAAAGGTAATTAAAGAAAATCAAAAGAAAACAAAAATCCCCCGCGAAAGGTGTAAGGGATCTTAAAGACATGGGAACAGACCGAAACCATCTCTCGCCCATCTCCTGCCCCCCCTTCCCAGCTCCTCAGGGAAGGGCTCGCACGTCCTCAGTAGCGAAGCAACCAAGCAGGAACCAGCATCAAAGAAAGGGAAGAAGGCGACGCCACCTACCTGTCCCAAAGGCTTTGGCCACCAGCCAGGCCAGATTACAGGCGATTTTCGCTCGGGAGAAATCATAATGGTCAAAGGGTTTGATGGCAGGAACAATGAAAGTCTTCCTCATCTCCTTGGCGTCTGCAGCATCCCCCATCTTCTCACAGGACTCCCGGCAATTCGGAACTTACATGGTTGTTTCTCCTGCTCCTCCCGCGGCCGGGAGAGGGGCTGTGACTGCGCCGGCAGCAGCTGAGGGCAGCGCCGGCCCCAGCTGTCCGTAAAGGGCTAACGCCGCCTCCCGCCTTTCTCTGCACAGGAATGTAGCCGAGCCCGAGCGTCCTCTTCTTCTTCCTCCTCCTCCTCCTCCTCGCTCTTTGTCTCAATTCACTCACGCCGCCGTCCCCCCGCCTCCGAAAAAATGCCCCCGGCGGCCCCGGCCCCGCGTTCCCCGGAGAGACCCTGCGGCCAGGGCTGGGAGCCCCGGGCGGTCGCCAGCCCCCAGGCCCGGGGCGGGAGCCGNCTCACCCCGGCGGCAGCGGGAGGGGCCAGAGTATTTCCCGCGGTCGGGGGCGCCGGCGGTGGCAAAGGGCGGTGTCCCTCGGCCGCGGGCCCGCCCGCTCCGGCGTCGCCGCTCTCCGCAGCGTGGCCGGACGGGCCGTTTTCAGTGTCGCCGGGGAAGGTCGGGGTCAGCCCCGGGTGCGGGGGTGCTGAGGAGCCGCCTGCCCCCAGGGCAGCCCGGCGGGCCGGAGCACGGGGCGCCGTCGAGGGCGCGGGCTGAGCATCCCGCCCCGGCGTATTCGTCCCTCCTGTTTCAAACCGCGTCAATAAATAACTTTGTGAATACTCGGGTAGGAAAATGACAAAGCCTTAAAATGGTTCATGGCCTGGTCACATAATCACCGTAATAGCAGCCAGGAGTAGCGATTTGCCCTGGAGACCATCTCTTGCTCACAGGTACCTGGGCTGTTGTTGAAGGTACAGAATCGCTTTAGCAGGGGCTGCGTGGGGAGCAGTGTCAGTCACGGCAGGACCAGTGACTGGGTAGTTCGTGACTCCCACAGAAGTGGATGGTTGGTTGTCAGGGCTCTGAGGGTGCGGCCGTGCTGCCGAGGGAGGGCTGGCGGCGGCACGGGCACTGTCTCCGAGCTTTGGCAACAAATAGTTATTGTAGGTTATTGATACACAGTATATGGTTATTTTTTGTATTTTGTACACAATATGTATATGTTGTATGTGTAGGTTAGCGTAATGTCGCAGCGTGCCCTCCTTCCCTGCCAGCCGGGGTGCTCCAGCTGCTCTATGATGAGCCCCTTCAAGAAGCTGATCTGGCCAGGAATTAATAAGTGTGCTTGTTTTTGTGTGTTATTTTTTAAATCTGGTTGAGCTTTCTTGGGTCGCTGAAGGGGCACTCGTGATTTACAGTAATTATAAGCTAACTTGCCCCCTTCCCTTGTGGTAGTTTAGAGAGTGTTTTCCCGAACTCTTGTAGAGGAGGGCAGCAGCCTGAGGTATGTTGGTTTTGGGGTTTTCTTTAGCTCCACTGAGTCTGGAAAAGAATATTTAGGCACAGTCTTAGCATGACATTTGAAGGTTTCAAATAATATTCTGTCCAGACTGTTCTTTCTCTGTATGTCAATTGGGCTGTGAATTGATCCGGACAGGGATTTTTCCATTGCTGTGCCTGTGTTTGCTTCTAGCACTTCTTGTGCACAATGAGACAAACATCAGGAGTATGAGGCAAGAGTACTTCACAGTTTTACTGACATGTATTTCTATTAGTTACAAGTAAATGAAAGGGTTGTGGAGGTCAGCATTTGAAGAAATTATTGCTGAGTATCTCCCCACAGGCTCTCTGGGGTGGGATTCCCAAACTGTCGTGCATGCCACTCATAAGTGGTACATAACTAGCTACAAAATTAGGAGCTGCTGTGGGCAGTATTCAGCAGAAGGGAGGGGAGGAAGAAAGTTGAGAAATCCTCTCTTTAGCAGGCATGTAACTGAAATTCCCAGGTCCTCTGCAGCAGAAATAGAAATCATAATACCAAATTAACATATAGGTGTGACCTGGAGAAATGTTCTCTATTCAGAAATACTGTATGCTTTGCTTAGCTTTCAACAACTAAAGTAAGACCCATATTTGCATTTTCCATAATTTTTCTTTTTTTAATACATACTTTGGAAGTAAGTTTTATTTGACAGTTAACATTATTTTAATTATTTTTTTATACTGGCATGAGAAAACTATATTAATTCTTCCTGTATATTTAACAATGACCCTGAAATTCATAAGCTGTAAAGCTGCAAATGATTAGAGCTGGGGTGGGGGGGAGTATGTTCCAGTTCCAAACTCATTTGTTTCTTGTATGACCAAGAAAATACCTAAAAATCAGCTCAACATAAAGGAAAACATGCTTAGGAAAAAATAAACCCACTATTTAGCTGTCATGGACATAGGATACACTTTGAGAGGTTAACAGATTGCAAACTAGTCCCTATAAAATTATATGAAGCTTGCAGATACAGCCTTCTTAAAGATAAGGAATCACCAGTTATATTTCAAGTACTCTTGGTATTTATAATTGTTCCATACATCACATGTATGTGTGTACTGTAGTAGACACTGGGACTACCTGAAGCAAAGTCTGATCTTCCAAAATTCTTGCAGTTACAAGTCATCTCTCAGTTAAAAAAAGAAAAAGGTGAATATTGTTTCAGAGAACGCATCTCAGAAATGGCAGTAGATACAATTATGGGTAGATCTGTATATAAACATTGCTACCAGTCTAATTTAAAATGCAGAAATTTTTGTGGGTGCAGTATTTGTACTGATGAAACCTGTTCAGAGTCACAGAACAAAAGCTAAAAACACTGTCTTGTGGTAACTGCAATCAAAGTGGTTTTTCATTTGCTGAGTGCTCTTAGGAGTCAATGCATGAATATTAAATCTAATTAATATATGTAAGTTAAAAATAAGACATCACCGTGTCATCTCGCTTTTTGCATTGTCAAAGATCTCAACAGCCAACACGGAAAATGATTAAAATTTCCTCTAGTTGCTCAGAGTAAACAAACAGTAAAACCGAGTGAGGAGTCGTCCCTTTCTGCTCCTGTTTATCCATCTTAAAATATTTTAAATAGTGATAATCTCTTCTGTACACAATCTGTCTCCTGCAGAGTATTTTATACTTTAAAGTTAATTCCAAGCAGAAAGATAAGATATCAAGAATTAAACCAACCAGCTCACAGATTTTTTTTTTCTCCCTTCCTTTCCCCTCCTTCTACCCCAAGTTAGAAACCCACTTGACTAGTTTTGTCTTGTGGTTACATCACAGGCCTGACTCTTCACTGTCATGCAGTGGGTGCATCATGTCAGCATCAGGCAACAGGAACAAATGTGACCATTAAGCTGTGAATAATGGTGTGGGTGGCAGTTGTTGCTAATAATTCCAACCTAGTGGAATGATAGTGGAATGAGTCCTGACTAACAATTTCATATGTTTTTTTTCACTTAAGATTTACTGAGCTTAATAAGAGGCTGTGTGTAGAGTAGAAGCCTGCAGACTAAATTCAGGCTAGTCAGAGACTTTAGTGTCCAAACTGGAATAACATTTCATGTGTAGTGTCTTCCTTCACAATACTTGATGATAAAGGTAAAGTAAAATGTTTTAGATTAGCAATACCATTGCTGTTTTTGCAGTGGCACTGTCTGTAGCCAGACTTGGTGCACAGCCAGTTTATTGGGCTACCTATGAAGGATAGTAAAAACATTCCCATTTCAGATTAGCTGATGGTGTCAGGGCAAATCCACAAACACAGCAGCTCACAGCAACTATTCTGATGGGTAATGTTTCAGTCTTGATGTTGGAAACATACTTGGAATAACACCATGGGCATATTACCTTTCCTTGCTGTTATCAGATTTGGCTAATTAAGATGATCCCATCTGTTTGCCTTGGCTTAGGCTGTTTGCCTTGGTTTTGGCTGAGGGGAGGAGTGCACCCTGTGGCCTGTCACCTCTGGCAAAGAGGCAGCATGCACAACTTGATGTGGTGCTGTCAGGCTCAACATCAGGACCAAGAACCAGTTGTGTCCCAATGTGATCCTTAAGAAACAAGCTTGGTGACTTCAGCAGGTTTTGTATTGCATATGTGAGGTTGAACAGACAATCTACAAATCATTCTGTGAGGTTATCTGCAGCCTAAAGATGATTTGTGAAATGGAATAACTGATATTCCAGCCTCTGAAACTTATGACCTTTTATTAAATATATTTCTTTTTATGAAATGGTAAAACTGTAAGAGTTAAGAAATTACTGCTGTCTATAAGCGATCCAGGAGTCTCCCAGAGTGTGTAGAGGACATTTTCCTGGCCCAGGTATCAGCTGAACTAGCCAGAAGGGAAGGATTGCTGGACCTGGTGCTCCCCAATGGAAATGAGCCCATTAGAGAGGTTAAGGTTGGTGGCAGTCTGGGCTGCAGCGACCACTCCCTGGTGTAGTTTGTGATCTCAAGGAGTGTGGGCCCAGTGAGGAGCAAAGTCAGGACCCTGAAGTTGGAAAGAATGAAATTCCAGTTGTTTAAGCAGCTGATGAATGATATCCCCTGGGAAACTGTCCTTAGGGACAAAGGAGCTGACCAGAGCTGGCAGCTCTTTAAAGCCACTTTTCTTAGAACTAGATGATCTTTAAGGTCCTAACCCAGGCATTTTATGATAATCAAGTGAGTGATTGTCTGAATTATTAAACTTATTCAGCATTATTACTGATATGTATGTATATAGTTTCTGCAAGCTAGGAGTTTTCTCACAGCGTGATTTTGGAAGGGAGTGTGTTCTTCCTGTTTCAAGATGATACAAAAGAACAAGAACAGTTACATAATTACTGTCTTTCAAATTCTTCTATTAATTTGTAACCAGAAAGTGCCAAGGCATTTGGGAAGGAGGCCTTTTAACAAGTTTATGTATTCTAGGAGAGTCATGAGTCAAAGGGGAAATACATACAAATGTATGACATTTTATTTGAATTGTCTGTGATTTTTACAGATACAGATAAAATTAAAATAGGAAAAAAGGTGAGGTAATAGCTATTTTAGCTCATTTATTCCCACTGAAATCTGCACAATGAGAAAGCTGCTCAGTGAGAATCAAGTGTGGTACCTAACAGCCATTTCTCTTAATACTTGGGTGCTACTGGTTTCATTTCCCCAACCTGGCTTTGACCTAATGTTGCTTTGCAAGGTTGGGGGCGGGGGGGGGAAATCCACATCTTCCCTCCCCAGTTCCACTGGGTCACCAACCAGGCAACATGTCTGTGGTCTGTGGGATGCAAACTTCTTATCCCCCTCAAGGCTCAGAACCAGTCGGTTTGTTATGTTTGTTTTGTCTTTATCTCTGGTTACTTCAATGTCTTCTTTTCTGAGATTTTAAAATGTACTTTTTTTTTTTTTTTTTTTTTTATCTGATGTTCGCATTGGCTGCTTTTGTGTACTTCCCATCTCCTGGAATTGCTCTTGTTCTAGGGAATTTAGGTGAGCTTTCTTCCGATGTATGCTGTGCAATACTCCCTAGTTCCGGGCTTTCTCCTTCTTGACATTCCACTGTTGCCAGGTTGACTGAGAAGAAAACAAATACCCTTCTATAACTGATTTTTTTTTTTTATTATGAACTTTAAAACATATGGAATAGATCCTACTCTCTTTCATTATATGAAATATGTGTACTATGTCTTTTATGACTACCTACTGCCTGGCGTGTTTTCTAAGGATAATTCTAAGGGTCATCTTTAATGAGTATGACCCTTAAATACTAGAAATGGCTTTGCTGCACTGCAAAATAAATGTATAGTTGGATATTTACATTCAGAAAAAATACTTTCTGCAAAATGAAAATGCCTTGTTATTACCAATATGGTAGTTGTTAGATAAAAACTTTATTTGCACCCCAGTTCAGAGGAAAATGGACATGACCCTAGTTTTCAAATTGTGCATTCAGGTATAAGAAGTTTAAATCAATTAGTAGCAGTTTTTCACTAAGTGTGAATGAGGGTGAACATAAAATTGTTCACGTTTTTTGTGCTGTGACTGGCTTTTTTTTAAGCAGCTTCTACATGTGAAGAAAGATCTGAACATTCATAAAAGCTCATTTGTTTGAGCACATACATGATTTATTAGCAGAGCATGAATAGGCTTCAGTTTCTCATGTTTTGGCCCTGCGTCCAGTTTTCACTGAAGCTCATATTTGTCTGAATGAGATCAGCAATAAATAGCAGAGAACTCTGTGTTTGAACAGTAAATTTCTGGTATCATTTCATTGCAGTGAAATACTTTTTTTGGAAGGGGTGGTAGTGAAGATGAATGAGAAGGGGAAAGCAAGAGACTGGCATAGGAAACTACCCAGTGAAGGTGGGTTTTTTTAATATATATGTATTCTTTGAAACGTTATAATCCAAATTTTCACTGTTTTTCTTTAAGCAGTTTCCATTTCCCTTAAATTACTGAGAAATTGCAAGTTACTGAGAATTTTTTTATTTCTTTAGGGAGCAGGTGTACATAGCTGGCAACTGTTTAAAAATTAGCTGTTGAAAGTGTAAATCAAAGACTTTTACTGTAACCATTTGTACATAGTGACCCTTGATGGCTTTGCAGATTGCATGGTAAGGTCCCCACAAGCTGAATGTATAAAACTCTGTTACATTTAATTCTCTTTTGGCATAACTTAATTTGTTTATGTTCAAGGTAGAAAAATGTATGGGATATTTAAGATGTGTGTAGAACAATGTGACTTAAATACTCCCCAATTTCAATATATATTAGAAACATGGAAAGAGCAACAATTATTTTAACAGTTGCCTTCAATTAAATGTGTATTTGTGTATATATATATATATATATATATATATATATATATATATATATATATATATATATATATATATATATATATATATATATATATATATATATATATATATATATATATATATATATATATATATATATATATATATATATATATATATATATATATATATAGCAATAAAAACTTGGCTTCAAGAAGGTTTTTTTAAGTTTAGGTTAATCCTATGTGTTGTTCCCTTTTGAAATTACTGGTGCTACAGAGGTGATTAAATTTAAGTGTACATATAATTGGGTGTCTGGATTAAAGGGATCATGCAGTTTATTTGTATTTGAAGAAAAAACCTGGGTGATTTCTTTCTTCTAGAAAATTTCAAAAGAGAAATTAACTACAAAAGGTTTATGTGTCTCTCTGGTTATTCTGTCCTCATATGATATTCTTGCTCTATAATTGGCATGGCTTTGTTAAGGCATAGGATGTTATCTCTGCTGTCTCATCTGGGCAGGGAGCAGTCATGGTTCCACTTGTTGGTACAAGGAACAGGAATGTCCACCATCTTCACTGGTGTTGGAAGCAGAGCCCTCTCTTTGTATGTGCCAGTTCAGTTGAATGTGGAAGAAGGAGGGAGGCAAGCAGGCTGAAACTTGCTGTTGAGGGCATGTGTGAGCCCTTGGTGTGATGGCCACTGCCCTGGGAGCAGAGACAGACCCAGTACCCCTGGGACTTCCATTGCTGCACAGTCATTCACAGCCCCAGGTTTGTTTTAACAGCCACAGTGCAGCCCTTACAGATGATAATTTACTAAAGGAGTGAAGAGTCAGGCTGAGGGAGAGGGTGCCAGTCGACAGTGTGTTGAATCAAGGGGATTGTTACATGATCAACAAAAGTAACACCTGGAGATTTCGTACAAGGCGGGGGACTTGCTGAGGTACATATTTGTGTTTCCCTTTGGTCTGGCAAATCTTTTTTGTGTAAAACTCTTTCCTTCTTTTCTACTTGTTCTTAACAGAAAAGAAGCAATTGCCAGATTGAAGAATGTAGGGTAATGGGACAGATTTCATTGCAATGTACTGGTGTGCTGATAAGATGCAGCTTGTTCAGGTGAGTATTTTGCTATGCATAGGGTAACTTGAAATTGGCTACTCTCTGTCCCATCTGGTAGTCTGCTCTTTCAGAAGTGGGAAAAGCAGTAAGTCATGGTCACCAAAAGAGCTGGGGAAGCAAAAACCGTCTCGGTAAGAAAGCATATTCAAGGCAGAGGGCACGTGGCCATGCTCATTTACCACCAGGGTTTTAAGTGGTATTGTACTGGTATAATTAAGAATACTATTTGACTTTTTTGAGTAAAGGGATGAATTGGAGGTGGGGTAGTTTAGTAAAAACAGAAAAAAAATTATAAATGCTATTTATGTTGTAGTAGGTCATAGAAGTTGTAGTCAGAGGCCAGGATACCGTGGTGGAAATGCAAAACAAACTGATGAACCATTTTAGTTCAGACTCAGAATGACATCTAGGCAAGTGGTAACCAAAAAAAAGGCTTTGATTGATTACACTGCTCCGATTTCATTATTTAAGAGAGCCCAGTGCCACAGAAATATCCCCACCGCTGCTAGAGAGCAGGTTTCCCAGGTATCAACAGAAGATAAGAGCAATCTCTATGGAGATACTCTGTGTCTGTGCTTCCACTGTCTCTTTAATCATTAGAGGAAGACATGTCATGCTTTCCCAGGGCCAACACCCTCTTGTAACCACTGTCTCCCTTTGTGGCTTCTTGCAGAGAAGACACTGTCAGGAGCCTTTTGGCTACCTTGCCTTTTTGCTCCAAGTTCCACTGATCTGGTAGGAACTCTTTGTTCTTACTTGTCTATTGTCTGGCTACCCATGTTTTTTTTCTTTTTTCAAATTGCATAGTGCAGTATTGCTCTATTTTTTCAAGTATTTATCTTGGTAACGTCAAGGAGACCTGGTCCCCTGCAGCTTTAGTTTATTCTGGACATGAGCAGAATGAGAATGAGTATGATGACTTACTCCAGTTCATAAAAACTCCTCAAGAATGGTAATGTCCTTATATATGCAGCTGAATGTATGTGCATGTGAATAATATGTGCAGTATTCAGTGTTAGCTGAATTACAAATAACCTCAGAGGAACTAGGGTTTCATAGAATTGCTTAGTTTTAAATTGTCTTGAACTGTGAGGTAGGTAGAGATATTCTGGGGGATAAAGTGCTCTAGGAGGGAAAAACCAAGTTAGTCAAGAAAACCAGCAGAAACCTTTTTAAGCTACTCTGTCTCAGGTTGTTCTCTGGCCCATTCCATCTGGTGTTTCCTTTGAAATGATCTCACCATATATATTCAGAAGAGTTTAGAATTTATTTATAATATTTATATATTTCGATTATCTCCTTTAGTTTTGAATTGCTGGGAGGTTTATCCCTGGAAGGTATAAGCTTAAGCCATCACTTTTTTCCACTTGGGCAACTGTCATAGCCTTCTTGCTTCGTGACACCAGGCCATTACCTGACAGAAACTTTCCCTAGCTTGGGCTGCAATCTGTTTTGTTCCTGAAATCTAATTTCTTTGTATCTTCCCAGTTGCCACAGGAAAGAATAAGGCTTTGGCCAGAAACTGTACAAAATGACCTTGTCCTAATGGGTCATGAGCCAAAAAAGAAATGGGTAAACTGAAATTGGACTTTTGCATGGTTCAAAGCTTTGAATCATTTGTTTAAAAACAAAACAAAAACAAGTGACATAGTTTCACATGGAAATTCTAGGCTTATATTTTGTGAGAATGGTCTGTTAAGCAGACAGTCTTTTTCACAACCTGGCCTCATACACAGGTCAGCTGAGTTGTATTAAGAATTAGCACAGATTTATTCCACTGAATTGTTTGGCAGATAGAGTCCCCTGAGTGCTTCATATGCATTTCATACAGTCTTCCTTAAAAAGAAAATACACATCACTGGAATCTTGACCATACAGCACAAAGTCTCCTTTCACACTGCACTACTTCAGACTTATTTAACACCCAGAGTTAGAAAATGTATAATGATCTGGGGTGCAAACCTGCTAAGCAGAGGTCTTCTTGTAATAAAGCAACTAAAAAATACATCAAGTGATAGACTGTTTACCTTATTTAGTGTAAATTTAATTTATTCCAAAACTTGAAAATGCATTTTAAAACTTGTAATTTTTTGACGTGGGTATTACCATGCTGGATCTTTTTGCAGCCAAGTTACATATCCCAGAAAAATAAGGTTTGCATGGAAAGTTCTTGGCAGATCTCTCTTGGAACAGCACAAACAAGACTGCTTAACAAGGAGGCATTCATTATTTCTGTCTTGTTACCCTCTGTTATTACAGTCATCAGCTGTAAAGTTACAGGCATCTTTGAATCCTCCTAGTAAAAAGCATAGGGATCAGTCATTCAAGGGTGGTAGTGAGAGATATGTTGCATTTTGGATGCTTGCTTTTGTTTTTTAATAGCTATTGTGCTTTATCAAGCTGAACTAGTGCTCTGTCTGCATGTTCTTACAGCAAACAAAGTTTAGAAAAGTAACTAAATTTCATAAGGACAAATCTGTTTGCTTGACTTTAGTGGTCTGTGAGCCTCAAGTATGCAATTAAAAATAGTGTTTTGCCTTTTACAATTAAAGCCATCTGGTATACTTTTCTGTTAAAAAAAAAAAGTCACGAATAAATGGCCTACTTGGTGACCATGTATTTGCATTGCATTACAACCTTTTCGGAAAGAATTTTAATCCAAGGTGTAACTTTTTTTTTTGGTAACCTAAGTCACAGTTCTTGTATCCTCTATTTAGCTTAGCAGTGATGTACAATGCCTTTTTTAGCATGTGACAAAGTTCTATGCTAGTGAAATTAGTGCCAAGTACAACACAAGTCTGTAAAATTATTATTGGAGACCTGCTGTACGAGTCTGTGGAAAAAAATATCTACAAGGTGAATTTTTTAATTACACTATTAAAACTACATTGAATACTCAAACAGTGACATATGAGAACTTAACAAATCTTTAGGCTAGAGCCCAACTGAAACAGGCACTTAGAGCAATGGCAAAGACTGTGATCAAGGAAGCTTTTGAGACCTGAGTCCTGTGCAGCCACCAAGCCCACTCCTGGAAGAAAGTTCAGGAGCTGGGGGCTTCCTCTGCTTGGTAAAGCCTGCCAATGCCTTCCAAAGGCAATAGTCACTTTGTAGCAGGGACACCCTGAACTTAGCTACTACTGTAGCAGCAGCAAGTTGATTTTTTGTAGGTGTAATTACAGCCTTTCCATGCCCTTCCTTTAATAATTTTTGTGTGAGGGACCCCCAGGCCGCACTACGATCTGAGAAATTTTTAAAGCAACCTTATAACACTTGTTTCATGGCAGGGATTCAACTAGGACAACTTAAGATTTCATGCAGAGATTGAAGGGGGACCAAATGAAATGTAGGGAAGCATGAAGGTTAAAACCAGTGGTTAATATTGGCATAGATTTTGGCATAGAAAAGTGATAAAAATTCTAGTTAGTAGCAGCTCTCTTGCACATTTTCCAGGCCTTTCTTACAGTGGTTTTTGCTGTCAAAATTGCAATGCTGGTAAGAGCTTTAGTGGTGGAAAGGGAAATTTATTATCCATTTACTCAAAAGGCCTATGATACAATTTTTTCCTTCAATCTATTGGATTATAACTCTCTGCTTCTTTCATCTGTCTCCCCGTCATATGAACGCAATGTACCTGTTATGTTTATCATACTTGCTGATTAGTTAGAAAGATCTTCATCTCTTAAGGGATATGCTAAGAGAGTTTCTTGATGGCCAGGCAGCAATACACATTGGACACAGGTCATCTGGAAAGCTGGAACTTAATGATTCCTGTTGTCTTTTGTGGAATTTCTTTTTTTCCTCTCCCATTGTTTTGTCTGAGACCCCAAAGGAGGGGGGAAAAAAGATTTTAATTTCAGTAAGTGCATGTTGTGGGAGTGTTATTTGATAATAGATGCCAATCTCTCTTGCCTCCAAACAGCCTTATTAATTGGAACACAAATCTAAGTGGCAAACTGGTAAGCAGCTTTCAAATACAATGTTTTATATCCTTTCAGAAAGAAAATGAGATTAACATGAAAGGAGAGAATTTTTAGTTCTTAATTCTAATTACTTTATATTTCAAGATTATTTAATCCTGTTAATTTCCACCTGAATTCTTGAACAATCTGGGCTACAGTTTGCTGCTTACTGAAGTCCATGGAATTTGTCAATTGTCTTTGCAATCTTTTGATCAAATCCTTGTTCTCTATGTCTCAGAGACCTGACAGAGATATGTAAATTGGTTTAAATGGTTCTCATACCCTAAAACCCTTCCTTTTAACTGCAAAAAGCTAGTCTGTGTCTTGTACAAAGAAGTTAATATTCAATGTAGTTTTATAGTTGTGCTAAGGGTGTGATGATATTGAATTAGGGAGTCCATCAGTTTTCAAAGTAAATATTATATGCAATATTTGAGCATATAATCACATACATTAATTATGTTCATGATTTTTTCATTTTTTGCCCTATACAGTTATTTCCCTATGGACTAGTGGCATTTAATGCTGGAGCTTCAGGACTACTGTTGTTTGCAGTTTGAGGGGTTTTTTTAGTTTGTTTTTTTTAAACCAATTCAGTAATATGCTTTAGAAATTCAGATTTAATGGGATAATTTTTTAAAATTCCAATTTTACCACAGATTTTTGCAGAGATTAATATTGAGCAATGTTTCTTCAAACACAGAGAATGCTCAAGAAGCCTGAAAATATTAGTTCAAGGTTTTTTTTCTGATTATTTACTTCAAAAACCTTAAGAGTTGTCTGTTTACATTAAGCAAAATTAGAAAAACTAGGCCTCAGAATAAGTATGCTGTCTGAAATATCTGTATTAAGTCAGGACATTTTGTATGAATATTAGCAGAATTGACTAGTTAATGGTTAGCCACCATTATTTGCTTTTAGATTATCTGGATTTTTTCTGTGTTACTTTAAAGCTGTAATTCAGAAACCAGTGGAATCATTGACTCACTGGTTGCTTCCATCAAAGAACTATTCATTAAATACACTTTGGGTTAGAGCTGCAGTTGACTACCTACCTAAAAATCTGCTGAGTGCCTTCAAAATCCTCAAACATTAAAGAAACAGGAAAATATTTAGCTTAATAGCACCAGGTGGAGCAGACACAGGCACCAATCCCCAAGTAAATATGCTTTGACTTCCATGCCTTTTGAATAGAAAGACATCCCCCCTGGCCTTTGCAAGGAGTGGATATTTTGTTAACTCCAATTACATGTATTGTGGCACACTTAAAAACACCCAAATAAACCCAGATAATAATTTTTTAATTCTTTAATTGACATTTTAATAAACTTTATCCTCTTCATCCATTGTAATGTCATAAAACAACATTATGGCTCTGAAATTCCTTAGTTTAGAATAATGTTACATAGGATATATATTGAGATATTTAAAACAATTAATAGCATAAAAAAAACCCCAAAGCTTTTCCTCTTGATGTGATTTTAGACACGTTTTTATTGTCAGATCTGTCAGTCCTGGCTCTTGCCACTTGAGGGAGTGATGCACGAAGTCCTGGTTCGACTCTAATTTGAGCCTATTCTCAGTAGTTTTGCACACACTGGGAGCTCACTCCAAGTGGAAAATTCAGACATCACATGAGGATATTTTGGCCACAACGGAAAATTAAAATGCCCTGTATTAAAATGTTTTGGACAGTTACCCCTTGGTATGTATTTATCTGTTAATCAAACCTCTGTGTGGAACTCGGGAAGACCTTGCCTGCCAGAGAGGTGCCTATAGGTTGTGTTCTGGCACAGGTTTGAATGAATGGGGTCACTCCAGGCAGTATTGCTGTGGAGAGCCAAGGCTGTGGTACAGTCAGGCAGGTCTTTGAAATGCTTGTGATACCATCTCTGAATGAGTATGCAGAATGCCTGTTTCTTATTTATTTAGTGCATCTGGGAGTAGAGGGATTTCAGTCTCCTGCTTTAATCCAACCTTATTTTACTGAATTATTTATTATTTGCATGCAAGCAATGGCAAAGGTGGGTTCATGCTTCCAAAGAATGGCTGTGAGATGTTATAAGGCAAAGTGCCTGTTTTTAAACTGAGGGCAGGAATCCAAGATGCCACACTTGCTTTCTGTATATTTGGTACAGAGAAACCATGAGTGAATATGGAAAAATCCTCATGATAGCATTTAAAATAGACCAAAAAGTGGAATACTTACTATTGATAATTTGTGCTCGAATTGTTGTTTTCATTATTTCTTTTGACTTTTAATAGTTACTGTCTTTTTTATTCTAACAGAAATTTGCATAAGGCTGAAATAATGTGTGGCTATATATTTATGTAGTAAATCTGTGTTGTTATATACTAGTCCTTTTGTATATGAGGGGTTGTGTGTGTGCATTGCTACATTTCTGTAGCTCCTGGTATTTACTTTAGAATTTACTCTGAAGAGACATATTAATTATGTAAGGACTATATTTGTGCAGGGGTTTCTAATAACTGTATGTGATACTTTCCTGGGCAACCATCGTACTAGAACACGTGCAGCATTGGTGAGATGAGGATATTGTACATTCTTGGTGTTTTACCAACTAAATTAAAAAAAATGTGATCACACAAAATACAAATGCTCCCTTGCTGCCCCAGAAACCTTAAGATACCCCATTATAACTTTTCCAGACAAATTGTCTAGAATGCACAAAAATTAAAGTTTGTAACTGTTCACAATATTCTAAGAGGACTTAAACCCACCTTTATTCAGCCAGTGCTTCAACTAACCAGTGTTTAAAAGCAAGAATACCAAGACAAAACCTTTGTAGCATATCTGAGAGCATCTTGTCTGGGACATTTTGTGAACTCTCAAGATACAAAAATTGCAATTCAAAAATCTTATTAAAATATCATTCACCTCAGATCTGATTAGCAAGAGCTGAGAGGATGGGAATGAAATTCACCAAAGCTTTCTTTTCCATATTTCATTATTCTGAAAAAAACGTAGGCAAGTGACTCAACTAAAACATTTATGCTTTATTCCAGGAAAAAATAATATTTGTTTAGTGAGCTCACAAAGTACAGTAACTGTTCAAGAAGACGTTTTGTTACATCTGTACTGATTAACTTCTCCCTCTTTATGTAAATAAAGAATAACATAGCACATTCTGTGGAAGCTTGCACTCCTTTTCAGTTGTGAGCACTAACTATAAAGCATGTTACAATTTTTGTTGGAAGAATGAACTATCAACAGCTGTTCAGCCTTTATGAACTACACAAGCTACAGTAGATCTACTGTTACCTGTTCCTCAGTCATCTCTTTTTCAGACTGTTGAGTTTACATAGTTGTCTCTTGCATGGAAGCCCTTTCATGCCTCTCAGTACCCATAGGGTCCTTTCCTAAAACTTGATTTCAATACTGCTGCAATCTTTCTCAGACACGGGCAGTGAGTGATGGGGAAACTCCAATTACAAAGAGCATCCATATAGGTGGATTGTCAGTTTATACAGTAGTGTTAAATATACCTTTCCTAGTATTTCCTCCCAAGTGACTTTGTTTTTTTCTGAAAAAGCAGATACATACAGAATATTTGCATTTTGGTATATGACTCTATAGAGTATGAAGCATCTCGTATCATATTGAATATTGTTGAAATACTGGGCTTTGTTTAGCAAATGATGTTTTGAATTCCAGGAAATGACCTTGTAAAAATGGAAGTAAGAAAAGGAAATTCACTTATGTTAGGGAGGGAAAATGAAGAAAAAAACGTCAGTGCAAACAAAGAGGAATGACAGAGGCTGAATCAGAGAAAGCTGGGGATTTTCACAGGAATGTATGGAGTCTGTGTGAAAGGTGCCTGGCAGTTTTTCAATCTAGAAATGCCCACTTAATCTTTCCAGAAGTTCAATAGTCTCTTCCAGTTCTACCAGTTAATTAAAAATCCCAGAGAGGCCAAACTCCTTCTATTAGCACTAACTATTGCTACTGTGGTAGCAATCTACTACAGAGAATTCCAGGATACTTTGAGATAGACCATGTTTCATGTGTGACTGGACTTGAGTGTTGCAAAATGCTGCACACAGCTGCTTGAAAGCACCCAGCTTTGTATCTGTGTTTTAACCCCTTCCCACTGGCTCCTCTGACTGTTCATCTGGACTGTCATTAAACTCTGCTTCCAAAGGGGCTGTTAGGAATTATGGATTTTCTCTTTATCAAGAAATGGTGATGGTGGTAGTCACCAACAAAAGTAATGAGGCAGAAATGAAACACCACATCAGTGTGGATGCTTTCAGGCTAATGGGATCAATGTTGGAGGAGAGGGAGGGAGGTAGGGTAAAATCTGTTTCAGGGTATCTAGAGTGCTTGGGAGTACATCAAGTCGGGGAGCTCCCAGCAGGATATCTTTGTCATGCTGTGACTGTGGGAGTGCTGGACACATCCTCTCCACAGAGCCAGAGGGGCAGCACCCTGTTGCAAAATGTGGAACATGTAAAATTTTCATAAGAAAGGATGTTCTTTGATGTTAGATCTTTGAATACTTTCAAGTCTGATCAACAAGAAGGGAGATAGTCCATGAGACAGACAGCAGCTAACAAGCAACCTCTAAGTGATGTCCAGGTGTTAGAAAAACGAATTACTTGCCAGTAGAATTGCCTTGTTAAGGTTTATGGCTTAACATACTCCAGTGATCACAGACTTAGGGGGAGGTCAGCCAAGCTTGGGAAGAAGGATGTCCACTGATAGTGGGCACAAAGAATACCGAATTTACGGGCCACAAGGACATTTGGCAGTACTCCCAAGATAAGGAAGAAACTAATAAAGACACCTCAGCAACTGTGCAGCATCATCTCCCACTAGGTATAAAGTAGTTCCAGCAGGGGCAGATTGTGACCACTGACCCCCATNGCCTGCAGCACCGGGACGGGGTGCGGCAAGGGCGGCGGGGGCGCCTGTCGGGCAGAAAAGGGTCCGTGCTGCCTTGTTCTCCCGAGGGGTGGGCGGCTGTTACCAGGGAGCGGGGCTGGCCGAAGAGGCTGCCCGTGGTTCGCGGGTCCCTCCCGAGCAGCCCCTTGGTCAGCCCGGCGCTCTGCGTGAGCGCTCGCCTGCCCTCAGAGGCTGCTGAGCTTGCGAGGAGGTTTGTTGTGGGAAATTCTCATTAGGTGAGGAAAACTAGGGGGTGAGATTTGGCTTCTGGTCGGTACCGAGGGGGAGCGGCGTCGGCCCGGCCCGGGGTGTGCCCGCTGAGCTCCGGCCGGCGGCGCTGCCCCGGCCTGAGGATGGCCCCGAGTTAACACAGAAACACGGCTCTCTGTGGGCACAGACAGCTTTGGGTGGTGTGCGAAAAATAACGCAGGAAGTTCGCAGAGACTGGTATAGACGGCACAATTTATTCAGAGTATAAATTGTGTGTTTTGTGTACTTTATTTACTGATCGTGCAATAGCAAACAATTGGTGAGAACATCTGATGCTTTCAGAGGCAACTACTGAAAGTTTCAGAATATAAAAGTTACGGTTATTTGTGGACACTTATTTTGTCGTCCTTGTATTATTGTAGAGATTTGGCAAATTTAGTGGCTTTTTGCTCTTTTTTTGGACGCCTCGAAACATCTCCGAAGTTTGCAGCCTTTTAAAACTGAGTGGACTTTATAAAGGACAACAAAAGGAGTGGTCTTGAGTGGGTTCTATACTGAATTTGACATCCTTTTCAAGTCTGATTATTTTATTATTTTTTTTTAATATAGCTTAGAAGACTGTTTGCTTCTATGGTTTCAACTAAACTCCCCAAGGATTTAAATTTGACTGACTCTCAAAAGGGATGAATTTCCACACAGTGAAACCCAAAGTTTTTACTCAGCTTTAAAGGTCTAATACTCAAAACTAACTATAGATAGAACTCTGTATTGTTCCATGCTTCCACTGTTATTCTAAAATACTGCCTGGTATTGCATGAACGTTGTTAAGACCAAGATAATTTTTAAATAAGGCAGTTTCTAGATATTGTCAGGGATTGAGAGTTGGTTTTTGGGTTGGCAAATATTTGCGAGACTTTTCTTTGTGGTTACAGTAGAATGTACCTTTCTCAACAGCAGTGGTTTCTAATAACTGCAACCATTTTCTTTCTAGTGTGCTGAAGCATGTTTTTACCAAGGTCTGTTAAAGTCAAGAGGACTGCTGATGAGGACACAAGCTGTACAGCTAAGAAAAGTAAACTGTCATCTGGAGCACCTTTGCTGGAGGACCCCTCTGAGTCCCAGGACTGTAGGTCAGTTAGTGCAGAAACTTCTGCTTCAACATCCAATTTGAATGAGATTGCACAAGAACAAACAGAACCTGCCTCTGGACACCTTGGTGTTGCTCCCACAACGTTGGGAACAGACAGCCAAGGTACCAGTGACAACAGCTCTGTGGAGGAACCCATCAAATCCTTCAGCAAGTGGCAGCGCCGGGCAGAGCCCGGGGAGCCCGTGTGTGTGGTGTGTGGGCGCTACGGGGAGTACATCTGCGATCAGACTGAGGAGGATGTCTGCAGTTTGGAGTGTAAAGCCAAACACCTTCTACAGATCCAAGCCAAGGAAAGCCAGCTGACATCTGATGGACTCACAGACTCTCAAGGGGAAGCTCACCTGCGTAACACACCTTATTTCTACAAAGATCATTCCTTCATTTCAGCTCTGCGGGATGAGCAGGTGGAGAACCTGAAGGCACAGCTGGGTATTGCTGTGCAGGGCCAGCAAGTTCCGAGGCCTATTGTAGAGTTTGAACACTGTGGTTTTCCTGAAACTTTAAACCATAATTTAAAGAATTCTGGCTATGAAGTGCCAACTCCCATCCAAATGCAAATGATCCCCGTTGGACTAATAGGGAGGGATATTGTGGCTAGTGCAGACACGGGCTCTGGAAAAACAGCGGCCTTCCTACTGCCTGTTATAATGAAGGTTTTGAATGAGGTAATGGAACTTTGTATAGGTCAGACAATGGGGTTTGCAACTTTGTCTCTTGGGTTCCCGATGTAAAGGCAAATATGACTGGTGTTTTTGATTAACATTCAATGATTTGTTTTACTTTTGATTGATGGAGCATTGGTTCTTGAAGGGGGGGGTGTGTGCCAATTATTTTTAATGACTTGGAATGTTTTTTCACTTTAGTCAGGAGATACAGCAACTATAAAATTACCAAATATACAATTCCTCCTTATAAGAAAAGTAGTTAAATTCTGTGGTAAACTTCCTAACTGACTTAACATAGAAAGTGAAAATAATTCTAAGCCCTCTGCAAGAGGTTGTTTTAGTACCTTGATGTATCAGATTCCTGAAAGAGATTTGTTGGCACTTGAATAATTTCACAGAGTAATTTCTCTTGGAATATGTTTGGTTGACCATCATATACATTTGGGGCAGCGTAATTTCTGAAATCCTCTGGTTGTGCAGTCATCCCTTTGATATTGTGGGAAAAAGCAATTAAAGTTTTTGCTTTGTGGAGACAAGAAGTAACAGCAAATAGCATTGAATACCTTGTGTGAGGCTCAGTATTGCTTTTTGCTTTGGTGGTTTTATTCAAAAAGAGATGCGTAAGAATGTGTTTGAAAATTCTGGACCTGATTCTAGTTGATGCTTTGCACTGTTTAAATAACTTTACAGGTATCTGTGTATGCACATACAAATGGGTGCATCATTTTTTTCAAGTAAACAGTTCAGAGATTATTTAAGTAATTCTTTTAATCTTTAAGGTACTCTAGCATTAGTTTTAAGAATGAAAGCACTGTGTAGGAGCATGTAGGAACAGGTGTATTACACTCTAATATTCCCACCTGATTGTCATTAAAGTCTGCAAGGCAGTCACATGTTTATAATAACATGCACAGAATTGGAGTCTCAGTGAACTATACGTGGTCTTTCCCATTCTTCACTTTAAGGTACTGTACAAATTAATGTATATATCAAGAAGTAATTTTATTTTGTTGTTTAAAATAATTTCCTTTTTTTAATGTAAAAGATTAAATTGGGAAATTGTATCTTGAAAGCTTTTTATCTAAATAATAAAGCAGTTCTGTGTTCAACAGATTTCCCCCCTCTTTCTAGACAGAAACTCCATCTGCCCTTGTTTTGGCCCCCACGAGGGAGTTGGCCATCCAGATAGAGAGGCAGGCGAAGGAGCTGATGGCTGGTTTGCCCAACATGAGGACAGTTCTCCTGGTGGGAGGTTTGCCGCTGCCACCGCAGCTGCACCGGCTCCGGCAGAGCGTGAAGGTGAGGACTGGAGTAGAGTTACCTTTTCAGGAACTCACAGAAAGCAAAAATGTTACTGTTGTCATGTATGAACACAGGAAGGTGTGTTTTTCCAAAGTCTAAGCTACAGAAATATTTGTGAACTCTTGAAAATTTTACAGTAATATGTTTTTTCAAGAAGATTCTGAATTCTGACTAAACAATAGCTTTTTTTGTTTCTGAAAACTTTCATGGGTGATACTGCTGCTTTCAAAGACTGAAATGTGCCATTTTGTTAGGCAAGGAGTTGTCATTTAGAGCAAAAAATAGTTTGTTTTTCATGTAGATTATATTGCTTGTAATTTAGACACATCCATTAGAGTTCTAAATGGTCAATTTCCTTTTGAGCCTCTATAATATATTATCTACCAAAGTTTTATGACTTACTTGAGCACAAGTAATTTCAGTAATTATTGCCCTTGTTATCTCTGTTCTGTAACTATAGTTTCTCTGGGGAAGTCATCTGTTCTTTCATGGAATTTCTAACTCCTTGTATTTTTTTTTATTTGTTTGTTTTGTTGTTTTGGTTTTGTTTTTTTTTAAGGTTATAATAGCAACACCTGGAAGACTTCTTGAAATTTTAAAGCAAAGTTCTGTTCAACTGCATGGCATTAAAATTGTAGTGGTGGATGAAGTAAGTTTTTATTTATCAGAGCTCTGTTACCTACACAGTGGTCTTTGAAGAGCCAGTGTGGATGGCTGGTTTAATTAAATTAAACATACACAGTGTTTGTTATAAAGATACATTTCTTAAGAGACAATTTTATTTTTTCATACAATTTGAAATGTATTTGAACACCACATGTTGTATTGGCTATAAAAGATACCTTACAAGATAATACTGTTAGACCAGTGTGAACCATTTGTTTTAAATTTTCTCACTTAGCTTAACTTTCTCACAGTCTTCTGACTGGAGATACCTCCTGCATTTGGGTTGTAAGATGTTAATAATACACATTATGGTTCTTCTGTCAATTGAAGTTTAGTATCCTGCTGTTCATGGAAAAATCTGGTACAAATCTAATATTTTTCACTTAGGTGGATACCATGTTAAAAATGGGCTTCCAGCAGCAAGTGTTGGATATTTTGGAAGACATCTCTCATGATCATCAAACCATTCTGGTGTCAGCCACGATTCCAGTGGGCATTGAACACTTGGCAAATCAGCTTCTGCACAATTTTGTGAGAATAACAATTGGAGAAAAGAATCTGCCGTGTCCCAATGTTCGCCAGATTATCTTGTGGGTAGAAGAACCATCTAAAAAGAAAAAGCTGTTTGAAATACTAAATGTAAGTTTAATATTTTTCTCATGAGAGCAATTTATACAATTATTCATGTCGTTGCACATCTGAGGGTTCTCATCTTTAATTGTAATCTGTACGTAGTGAAGAGGTGGAGTGAGGTTAAGGATGTAACTGCACTTAGTCCAATAGTTCTGTGAGAGTTTTAATGGCAGTTTCAGGGATTACTCCACCCCATCACTCACACCTCCATTATATCTTCTGTGAGGGCTTTGGCTAAGGTTTTCCAAGTAAATAAGAATCTTTAACTGAGCCTCAGGACTTACAGAGGTGTGGAATTACTAGAAAGTTTCTCTCTTGTAAAAAATTCATGTGTTGATATAAAATTGGGTTCCGAGTCTATAAATCATTATAAGTTTATGATGTACAGCTTTGTAAAGTTTCCTGGCTGGTGTCTTGTTCCTTCTTATCTAGAGTCTTAAAAACATTTGTTCATCTGAAAGTCTTGTTAATATTGGAGATAATGAGCAGAAGAAATCAAATCAAATCTGTGCTGATGATAAGCAGGCAATGGTTGTAATACCTGTTTAATGTTACAGGATGAGAAGCTCTTCAAGCCTCCAGTGCTGGTGTTTGTGGACTGTAAACTGGGAGCAGATCTGTTAAGTGATGCTGTTCATAAGATCACAGGACTGCAGTGCACAGCTATGCATTCTGAAAAGTCTCAGGTGGAAAGAACAGACATATTGCAGGTTTGTGCCTCCTAAAGTTATGGGGGTTTTGATAGATTTTAAATAGCTGTTTTGTTTTTTTAAGGTGTTTTAATTTGAATGACTGAAGTCATAATTGGCTGCTTTTCTGCAGTAATACCTGGGGTATTTCTGGGGAAGATGGGAGACAGATGGGACCAAGCATCTACAAAACTGTAGATAATAATGCCATTTTAAATGTAAATAAATACTGGAGACTATTTAATAGATTATTTGCTTTGAAACAGGAATTTAAATATTGATTTATCTGTAATGGATGATTTTTTAGAATTAAAACTGTGGGTTTGATCTCTTCCTAATTATCTCTGTGAATTATATTTCTTTAAATCAAGAATACAGGGGAGCCGTTTTATGGTCTACAACAGAATAATCCCTCTGGGTGTGTCCTTGCACAGCCCTTAGCCTGTACTTGGGGAAGTTCAAAATACAAATAAAGAGAAAGAAATCAATTTGTTTGTTTCTCCCTTGCCAGGGATTACTTCAAGAGAAGTATGAAGTTATAGTAAGTACTGGAGTCCTTGGACGAGGGCTTGATCTTGTCAATGTCAAACTAGTAGTGAATTTTGATATGCCTTCAAGTATGGATGAATATGTACATCAGGTAGGTAAATAAATTGCTAAAGCCTTATTTGAAAAGTTTATCAAAATGTGACATCCACCTGTGGAGATTGAAGTGTATACAGCAAGATTATTTTCCTCCTTGGAATATTGATTTTATAGGAAAGGAAAGAAAGGTACTGGATACCTCTCCATAGGTCTCATGTAAATTACTAAAATCTAGAACACTGTTGTTTTATCTCCTATTTAAGTTACTGAAACCTTGAAGAGTGTTTTTATGTCAATTATTTTTGCAGTATTAGTCTTCCTGTTTCTTCCTCTCTTGTATCGTTTTGTGTCTGTGGAAAGCAGAGTTTACCATTTTTTAACTATCTGTGTGAAGAAAGGAAAATATCCCTCTTTCTGCTGCAGTTCATCTGCAGCGTGGGATATGCATGTAATAGGAAACCAGCCATGAGCTGTATCTCATTCCCTCTTCCTAGTCAAGTACCTCCTCTGATATTTTTTTCCTGAGGATTTTCTGCTTTGAAAAGGCTGATGTGTGAATTTTGCTTGTGTATGTGCATTTATGTATCTGTGCACATCCCCCAGCCCTGGTTTTGCTGGCAGATGAAGAGAACTCCTAAGTGCCCTCTTCATGGCACTTCTGAAGACACAGGGCTACTGTGTGCAGTTCTGAGACCACCAACTACAAGGAAAGCCAACAAACTGGAGAGACTCCAGGTGGAGTCAGGGGCTGGCACACGTGACACAGGCACACAGGCCGAGGGAATGGGGCTTGGTGGGGCTGGACTAGAGGTTTAATTGGTGTCTTCTGTTTGGTAATGGGCACTTAGAGAGGAGAAAGAGCCAGACTCTTCTTGGAGAGGCACAGTGAAAGCACAAGAACCAATGGTCATAACTTGCTGCAAGGGAAATTCTGGCCTCCTGACAGGGAGAAATGACTTTCACAGAGAGAGTAGTCAGGTGGTGGAACAGGCTGGACAGAGAGGTGATGAGACCTTTGTGCTCAGAGACGCTTGAAAAGAGGTCCTGAGGGAACTGATCTAACTTTGAAGTTAACCTTGTTCTGAATAGATGGAGAAGACTTATGAAAGTTACCCAGTCATTAACTCCTGAAGTATTCTGTGTTACTGACTGCAGTACTCCCCTCTTGTTTTTAATTATCTTTCTGCTAAAGTTTGAAGCATGTAGTAAATAAATAAAAAGTCTTTCATAGCATCAACACTATACCAATATTAACATACTAGCTGTTCCTAAATAGAGAGTCTTTGCAGGTTTAGAGAGTCTTTGCAGATTCTTATTTGTTCAAGTACTTTGGATAATATTGGTAAATAATTTTAACTTACCAGAACAGTGAAAGTAAAGGGGATTTTCATGGCCATGCTGGTACATACTTTGTTTGATACAAGATGCACGTATGGGACATCTGTATAATAAAGATCTTTTAAAAACATTTTGTTTGGATCAGATCTGTAAGCCTTTGACTGTAGTCTATATCACATCTCAGTATCAATGTTGGACTTCTGGTATGTCCCATAGGCAAGTCATTATTTTAGATGCATTTGAACTAAAGCTTCAGATCTACATATTGTGAATTTAGGCAATTTATTGTAAGTTACTTGGTGCTTAGAGGATGAGATAGAGATTTGGCTCTGTTGCTTAGATTACTTGCTATTTTATAAGAGAAAATAAAGGCTATTTGAAGGACAGCCATTTAATATTGATAACTTAAAGTGAGTTCATACTTTTTCAGGTTGGAAGAGCTGGAAGGTTGGGCCACAGTGGAACTGCAATTACTTTTATCAATAACAACAGCAAGAAGCTCTTCTGGGATGTTGTGAAGAGAGTAAAACCCACAGGCACCATTCTTCCCCCACAGCTGCTTAACTCCCCATATCTGCATGACCAAAAGAGAAGGGAACAACAGAGACTTAAACAATTACAGAATAACCTTGTAACAGGAGATAATATTATGGACATTATTAGAAAGCACAAGAAAAGTAATTCCCAGAGGTAATAAGAATATATTTATGTAATGAAAATGAAAGTATGATTAAAAATAAACATGAAATGATGCCTTGTATATTGCCTTTTCTAAAGAAGTTTATCAATTTTTACGGAGACCCATTTTTATCTCATCTTTATTTTGAAATACAGACTGTTGTATTACAGTTTGAATTACAGTAGTGCCTAGGAAAAACACTGTGTAACCCTTTTCAAATCCAGTAGTCTTTGGTCTTGCTTGCAACATGAACTGAGAAAGATGCCTTTTATTTTGTTTTAATATTTCTGCATAATAGTTTCAGACTTCTTGTGGGACACACTCTTCTGGTAATTCTCATGTCATTATATTGAGATCTTTGCAAAGAACTCCCTTCAAAAGAAAAATAAAAATTTGTGACAGGTTAGTCTTTGAAAACCTCTGGAAGTCTCTCCTGTTAGTTTACATAAAATCTTCCACTGGGAATACTTCTCCAAATCCTCATATGCTCTCTGGGAGTTTCTTAGGAACATTCGTGCAGGTTTTGTTTGCAAAGAGTTCTGGTAATTTAGTGTCTCCTCAGTGCCTGGACCTTCTGCTCAAGCACTTTGCAGTAGCAGCATTACTTGGTTATTAGTGTAACTTCATTGTAGAGAAATAAGATAAACCACACAAATAGGAAATTCGTGTTCTTATTTAATGAAACATTGTTAACATATAAATAGTCATATTTTAGTAATTTACTACTTTCTAAGCATAACTTGTTTTGCTCTGACACCAGCTGCTCATTCATTTTCATTTTTTGGGGGAAATGAGATCAAAAAGTGTATTAAGGTAGTATATGATTTCCTGTCTGAAGTCTGAGAGGTCATAATCAAAACTTTTTTTTTTCTTTTAGACTAAAGCTTGAGAAATTAGTTTCCTTAGACCTTTCATGCTGCTGTGATGCATCATCCCTCTGGCAGACTGGTATGTCACATGTAGGTAGTTGGATGTTAGCCCTCAGCATCGTGTATCTGCTCTTGGGCCACAGATGGAAATGGTGATGAAAAAAAAAGTTGAAAGCTTAGTAGCTTGAGAAATAAGAGTAGGTCTTACATGGTTCAGGACAGATGACATGAGTGTGACATCATGTTGTAAATGTGAGGAGACAGATCGGTGGGAGTTGCTGAAATATGGCTGTTTGATATCAATATTGTAGACCAAGCTTGAACAAGAGCTGGGGTCTGTCCAAAGACACTTGATGAGTGTTGAATTCCTTTGACATAGTTTGCAGCATTTTTCCCCTCAACATAATTCACAACAGTGTGTAAAACTTGTCATGCTTCTAGAGTTATTTTCAATTTGGCAGCGTATCAAGAGGATGTCTCCTTTAGAGATGGAGTTTGTTAATTTTTTTTCTCTCTCATTTGAAATAACCCACTCCTGCCTGTAAAATGTTTTCATGTGATGCTGCTGCAGACAAACAGATCGGGCACAGGGACATTTAGAGGCACATACACCTCTGCCCATGGCCACCCTGCCCTATGCAAATCCCACGGTTTGTGTTTGACAATCAAGATCAAACAGTAGTTCTACACCATGTTTGCCCCAGGAACAAAATGCGAGTATAGGCTGCGTGGGAGGGAAACAGTCCCAGAACCCTGGTCCTGTTTGTTACCTTACCGTGAGACTTCTCGTTGTTGCTGGGCTTGGATAGTTTAGGATAATATATTTTGGTCTCAGTGGGTCTTCTGTGGGTAGAATCACTGATTACCCAGCATCCTGTTTTTATTTTTCCCCTTGGTGTTGCTCGGAGTGCAGACATTGCATAAATGTCACAGCCATAATCAGTTATTTTAATTCCGTTTTCTCCCATTTCCACTCATCCCGTGGATATACACGGAAATGAGGTGAAGCTGCACTACCAAGGCTTAGGTTGGCCTTAAGGCGTGGGTGGGCTGGGGTTGGATCCCAGCGCCCCGCTGTGCCGCGGTCCCCGCTATCCCATCCCGGGATCCCCCGCTCCACGCCCGCCCCTCCCGCCGGCCCGTGCGCAGCAGCGCCCCCTGGCGGCGCGGGGCGCTCCCGCAGCGCCGGGCCCGAGGCGGTGCCTCGCGCAGCCAATGGGGCGCGCCCGGCGCGTTCAAACGGGGCGGGGGCGGCGCCGCCGGAGCGGAGCGGGAGCGAGGCGGTTGGGGAGCGGCTGCGAGCAGGTGAGGGACGAGGGACGGGTCCCTCCCCAACGCGGGCCGTGGATTCGGGGGCCGCGGGGCTGTGACCAGCGTGGGGCGGCGGGTCTACTGCCGCCTGGGCGCTGTGGCTGCGGGCGGGCCCGTGATAGAGCCCCGCTACCGTGCGGGATGTGCCGGGCTAGGCTGGCGGGGAGGGGAGCCTGAGCTGCCGGGGGGTAACCGGGCTGCAGACCGTCCTCCGAGCACATGGGTTGCATTTCTACTTAGCGGCTGTAACCCTTTATAAACGAGGAATGAGCGTAGTGCTCTTTCCGAGTTCAGTTCGAACTGAAAGCCATTCCTTATTTTAGAATGAAGGAGCTCTTCATTTTAAGTTTCGCTTTTCGCCAGAAAGACTTTGTTTGTGTTCACAAGGCCCAGTCATGGCAAGAGGAGGGAAGACTTTCTTACAGGTGTTATGTTAAAGCTGTGCAGAAGGGATGGACTTTTCAGAAAACACTAAAACCATTCGGGGCTTACAGCCATACTTCTCTATTTACTGACTGCTGGAGGGAACCACAAGATTCATATCTTAAAACCCGTGTAACATAGTTCCTGTAACAGTTTCCTGTCTCTAACTGGATGAGCTCTAGTTTGAAATTTTGATACTTTCCTTACATTTTGTGAGCTATGGAAAGTGTGCAGTTATTACACGTGAAAGTGGATGTAATGGCATGAAGTTCGAGAGTGCTCTGAAAGCTATAAGTGTAGCATTAAAGGAAACTTCTGTTGGAGCAGTGGTTAAAAGGTTGCTTCTACATCACTCGAGATGCTCTCATCTTGCTTTCCTTTTTTCTCCTAGACCGTGTACTGCTGTTGTAAATGATGGGATGCAGTGTTTGAGGGATCCAAGTCAGGTGACTCCTTGTTGACTTGTAACAGCAAATGAATTGCAGCTGCCAAGTCTGCCGTGGGTAGTGACACCAAACATGCACCCAGTAGCTGTGGTGCAGATGCAACAGTGAAAACATACTTTCTTATACCGGAGTTTTAAAATATTTACATGTAGAAGGGATGGGAACATATCTTACAGTTTTCTTCTGTCTGCTAGCCTAGGTATCTTTTGTTTTGCTATGTGCTGTAGTGAACTAAAATAACATCCAAAGGTACTATTAATAGTCATCTTTTGTAACTGTCCTATTGTGATAGTTTTATATTAAATATCAAAATCCTGGAAAAAATCTTGATTTCCTATTCAAGGTTAACTTGTTCTCTTGTAGTCTGTTTGCTGTGAAACACTAGGAGTGTAAATAGTTGTGAGTGAATGGAGTCTGGAATGTCCTTACTTGGACATCTTTGTTGCTAAATAGATGGTTCTTTTTACCAACTGCTTCATGAACTTTGGTTTGCTTTCTGAAACAAATCATAGACCTCAATAAATAAAGTCCTATAGCCTGTTGCTGTTGGAAGCAGTCATTCAAATATAAAATAGTAACCTTTTTATTTTAAGTACTAGAGGTGAAACAGGGTACTAATTGTTATTAGTATTTGGAATGTGTAGTGTAGTATATGTAAAGAGCTCCCCACTCACCAAACATAACTTGCACTGGATGTGAGCATCATAAAAACATTTGTGCTTTGTCTCCCCAGATTCCTTACGAAGCAGCAATCAGAAATAATCCTTTAGGAAAGGTGCTGTGTTTAATTAAATACCAAATGTTAACTTGCTGGAAGACAACATGCCTGTTTACACAGTTCCTGGCAGAAGCCCTGCTGGGACACGAGGCACTGCCACTTTACAGAAGAGTTCCTCCCACAACACCTTTGCCAGCAGAAAAGCATCTGGGCAGCAACTGAAGTCAGAGGTGTTGGCAGAAGGAAAGGACAGTCTGCTTCCCTGTTCCCAGAATAAGAGTAAGGAAGTAAATAGGACCTATGTGATTTCAGCTTGTGAAAAAGTGAGTGATGCCTCAACTCCTTTTAAACCTGAAGGTAGATTAACACTCCAGAGAAGAACTGAAGCAAGCAAAAAATTAGTGTCCAGTGGTGAACAGCTGCATGCAAGCACAACACAGGGCACAGAGGAGCTACAGACAGAGAAAAGACTTACTCTGCAGAGGCGTGTGAGGACTGGCTCAACTGAGAAGAGTAAAATTCATCAGAATATTGTGCCTAGAAAAGAAAATAATGACTCTGATGCACAAAGAAGTTACAAGATTACAATTCCACAGAATATTAATGATACTGATAATGTTAAACCAAACTTGAAATTAGCTCAGGGTCAGTCAAGTACCAAGTTGCAGTGTAACCAGAGCAGCAAGGATTCCTTTGGCCTTGGTGGTGGTGTCTGTGAAAATGGTATCTATACGTGTTTTAAACATAAGACAAGCACTGCTGACACAAAATTTCAAAATGAAGTTCCTAAATCAGAGCAATTAATTACCTCAGAATGTATTAATAGGCAGCCAGGAGAACAATTGAATGAAAAAGGCAATATAAATAAGCTGCCTGGAAAACCAAGGGTACAGCACTTATTGATAAAACAAAACAATTTGGAAAGACCAAGGACACCATCAAAAGCTTTAACAGGTGGCTTTAAGCTCACACCAAAGAACAGCACTTCTCAAGATCAACCACCTCTTGAATTGGCCTCAAATGAACGAACACCTCATCTCCAAATTTTAGCCAGAAACCCCCCTAGTGTCTCCAGCTCTCTTCCTGTGAAGAGAAGTTCAGAAACAGAAGCAAACACAGAAACTTTAGCTGAGACCAGTAGTACTGAGGAAGATGTTTTCAAAGTGAAAAACAGCAAAGTGATTGTAGCTGTGCGGGTACGGCCCTTCAGTAACAGGTTTGTATCCTGGACTTATTTCTGGTACTTATGGTGTATGTTGATTTCTGCTTTGTACTTTTTTGAGTTGTTAGTCAATGACCCAGTGAGAATATAACACATACTTTGAAATTAGCTTTAGTCCATGCAACACCAAGATAAAGATTTTATAGTTGTTTGAATTGATTTCTTACGTATTCATTAACAGGTGTATTTTGACCTAAGTTTAATACTTTGTGTGTTCATCAAACTGGTATTTTTAACAGTGATCACTGATCTTTTTATTTTCTATTAGCAGTTGATTGAAATTACGAACTTAAAACATGTGGCTTATAGTTTTTAATTTTTTAATTTCCCCACCTTTCCATTTAGAGAGAGAACTGAAAACTCACTCCCTGTAATCTCCATGAGTGGTTCAGATACAGTTGTACGAAATCCATCCACAAACCAAGTTTACAGCTTCAGTTATGACTTCTCCTTCTGGTCTTTTGACAAATGTCATCCTCATTTTGCGAGCCAAGCAGTTATTTATCAGACTTTGGCAGTGCCACTCCTTGAAAGAGCTTTTGAGGGATACAACGCTTGTCTTTTTGCTTATGGGCAGACTGGTTCTGGAAAATCATACACGTAAGTTCCTAATAATAATTGTCAAAATTCTGTAGTAGGCAATTGTTATACAACGTAGAATCATGAAAAGAGGCCATATGTAATAGATCTCAGTGTTATAGAATTTTATTAAAATGTTTATGCTTATTTTAAAGCAAAAATAATTAAGCAAGTATTTATACTAATGAAGCCAAAGCTAGCTTTAGAATATTTTTATGGATCTGACACTGACTTCTTACTACTTCTAGTGAAGAAAATAAAAACTCTTTAGAGGGATTTTAGTGAGGGAAGACCATTGTCAATGCTGAGGGCTTCTCAGACTCTCCCAGTGCTGCTGCTGTTCACTGCTGTGGTTATTTGGCACTTTCACTTAAACAATTACTTACTTTCAACCCTTTGTATGTTAAGCAAGGCTGAAATTAATATCAGTATCAACTATGTCCCCTGGTCAAGCTTACACAACAAATGTGTGCTGATGACTGTTGTGCAGCTCTGTGTGTCCCTGGACTGGTAGAACTTAACAGGAAAAAACTTCACTGGGGGTGGAGAGGGGCTTATGTAACTACACTGGAAGTGTGCAGAGAGTATGAAATGCATGCATGTAAGATATTAAACATCTATAGGCTTACAGTACAACTTTTTAACTAACACAACTGCTGTAGTGTTTTTATTTTGCTTAGGTTTTCAACCCATTTCTCAACAGATTAAATAGAGAATACCTCTGGACATCATCTTGTCCAACTCCCTGCTTCAATAAACACCAATTTAGATCAGATTTATTATTTCTGTTACTTACTATTT